>NADL03000216.1:0-87811 GCA_002205965.3 Kappaphycus alvarezii
ATTCAGTATGCAAGATAGGATACCTCCTTCGTGTGGTGCCACCCTCTTGCACGGCGGAGGGCGCCGCTATGTTTGACGCCATGATAGAGCGATGTCTCCGGACACTCGCCGGAGGAGTACTGGACTCGGATATATTCCGAGAACTCCAACTGCCGGTGAAACCCCAGGACCCTAAGAAACCCACCCTCGGTTTAGGGTTCACATCGGCGAAAAGCATCGCTGGGGCCGCTTTCCTTGCCTCCAGCGCAGCGGCCAACAGGCTTGCCACCGGTATCTTGCCGGCACCATCAACGGATCTTTCGACATACAATGATGCCGTCCGCGCCCACCGAATATGGTCGATCTCCTGCCTGCCCTCACGACTCCTACCCTTTAGTGTATTCTGCTCAAGCAAAACCCCTCCGCAAAAGACACTAACAGAAGCAGTCCATGCGGCAGTTCAAGAAGAGATCTCTCGGCGACCAACGAAGGCAAGCTTTCCGGCTTCTATGGGCCTTCCCGCACAAAGGATGGGTCTATTGTGCTCCGTGCCCGCCTCAAGACCAATATTGACGCCCGTGAGTTCTCAGTGTGGCTCCAGTACTACCTCCAAGTCCCGCTCTTCGCACCAGACACGCCGTGCCCACGCCCAAACTGCCCTGAGGTCCTCGACTGCCACGGGGATCACCTCATGCACTGCCTGCATGGTGGGACCGCACCCGACGACACGACCGTCAAGTCGTCCTCCTCGCCCAAGACCTCCAGAAGGCGGCCCGTCATCCGGCTATCGAGCGGCGACAGGGGCTCCACCGCACAAGGCCGGATATCGAGGCAATGGGTAGCAACGGAAGGAACGGACTTTTTTGACGTCACGTTCGTCAATCCCCTTGCGCCCTCCAATAGGAGAGTGCGTACTTTCAACCCACTCACCTCCCTCAACGCAGCCATCTCCGCCAAACGTAGAAGGTATGAACCACTGCTCGCGACTGCTACTAGAGGGAGGCTTGTGCCTATCCCAATATCCACCCTCGGAGGCTGGCACCCAGACGCGTACGCGGTGCTAACCGATGTCGCGCGGAACGTGGCCGTTCGAGCGATGGAGACCTATGGATGGTTAGAGCGGTGCTTACCCAAAGGCACGCTGCTGCGGCCGTCATGTCCAACGCGGCATGCCTGCTCGCCGGCATTGAGCCGGCTCTGTAAGGAAGGTCATGTACTGTACTGTAGTGTTACCCATCAGCGACGACTTATTCCACATAACGCATTAGCCGCGTGGATATAACCGACCACATCTTCCATGCATTAAAATAACCCAAAAATTCCCCCCTCTTCGGTGTGGCAGGAAGCCCGCTCATTGCGGCGATGAACTATGGTGTGTGTGCAGGTCACTGAATTGTGGAAAAAAGTATTGCTTAGAGGAGAGTCGTGTTGGCAGTCCAAGTTGACCATCGACTCGGGAAATGCTGCAACATTTATGAAAGCGCGCGCCGCTTGTTAGCCGCCGTGGTTGGGTAGCGTTCAAAGCTATTTTGTTATTTGGCTTGTACTGTACACATTCGAATGGTAAAAAAAAGCAATACAAAAAATGCAAAAAAATTACAGAAACCACCGTCGGTATTTGGGGGACCTTGAGCGGCTTTTTAGATCGGATATATCTTCCAAGAGTAAAACACCCAAACATTTTCCTTTTTAGGGTAATTTAGAGGTATTACTGGGCACCCTGTAGGATATTTCGGGCCACAACCGACCATATCTTTCAAATATTAAAACATCCCACATTTCCCCCGTCGGTATTTTGCTAACAACTATTACAGTTTGTGTGGAAATCATTTACAAGAAAGGGGAAAGGTTTGGGTGTTTTACTCTTGGAAGATATATCCGGTCTATCCCATGGTTTTCCAGACAACCGCCATCAACTCA
Source organism: Kappaphycus alvarezii (assembly GCA_002205965.3). Classification (NCBI taxonomy): domain Eukaryota; phylum Rhodophyta; class Florideophyceae; order Gigartinales; family Solieriaceae; genus Kappaphycus; species Kappaphycus alvarezii. The sequence goes on from NADL03000216.1 coordinate 1,900, forward strand.
AAAAGGGTATACCGACACAGTAATGGGAAGGAACTACGCTCCCTAAAATGCTACCTTCAGGCCAGCCATCACGCAGGCCGCATTGACATTAGAAGAAACGAAAGCCCCTAAAGCAAGTTTCAGGGGGAAGACGAATAATAACTACTCAGGCACGCGGCGGGTATTGACCTGGCGGGCCTGCATCCCATGAAGGCAAAACGAAGCGGGTACCTAAGTCCTGAAGCTCCAGCGCTGGCGCCGAATTCCGGCGGCTTGAGGCGAAAGATGCGAGAAGGAAATTTTGTTACAGTTTAGAATTGTCGAAATTACACTGTAAACAAAGCAAAAAATTCCACCCTCAGTTGCTCTGCACACGAAATTTACAGAATCTGTAGCTACATTCGCAGTTGACACACATATGTACTGTAGCCAGCAAAATTTTACAGTTTTGTGAATTTATAAGATCTCCAGTCACCATACAGTGGTGGTGGTAAATCTTTATACAGTACTGCACAGTAACTGCCTCGACCATCGTCGCTAGCTCTACCATCGTCTTTAGCTGACTTGTCTTTTTATTTCTTCGCTTAAGCTCCCTCCTCCACCTACACCTCGCCCTCCCTCGTCCGACGTTCGCGCCGCTCCCGCGGTCCTGCTGCGGTTGCACCTGTCGCGTGACGACGGTGCTTTCGCCCTCATCTTCCCTCTCCCTGATTTTTTTTTTTTTCTTCTTTGATTCTCCCGATCTTCGCCAGATTCGTTTTTCCACAGCGCTATCTTATTGGATACTTCTTTATTTTAAGTCTATCGTGATCTTTTTATTGGCTATTTCCTTTCCCGTGATCTCCCGACCCCACAGTTTCTGCCACCATGCCTTCCCGACCTTCTTCTGGGCATTCCGACACCGTTGTTTCCCTAACCCATGCGTCGATAGACTATCTGGTCAAATGCGTCTCCATCTTTGATGGAGTCGTCAATCTCTCCGACCCTGCAGCCACAGCTGCATTCTCCTGTCCGTTCAGAACTCCCCCGTGGCGACCGCTCTGGCCCCTTCTCTGCAAAACAACCCTCAGTTTCGTTCCGTCCTGCAGATCTTGACCTCTCTTGCGGCCCCTTCCCCGCCAACTTCTCCAGCCACTGAACCGGACCAATCTCCCAATCCTGCTCCTCAACCTCAACAGCCCCAAAACACCTCCGCCGTCTCCCTTTCCTGGGTCGCCAAGGCCTCACCCATCAGGGTGACCTTTCAGCTGTTCGCATCTCCACCAAGTTTGCGGGCCGCGTCCGCCAAGCTACTCGGGGGCTTTTTGGCGGCAACACCAAGCGAGTTGTCGTCGTCACGTCTCCTCCGGACTTTCCTGTACACGATCCCTCCGCTTTTCGCCGAGCCATCACACAAGATGGTTTTCCGGGCCCCTGTTCCATTATTCGCTCCTCTTCCCTCATGTCTTCATGGTGTGCGCTGCCGAGCGGGATTTGGCGTCTTTGTCTCCCGCCTATACCGCCTTCCGAAACTTGGCGAAGAAATAGGACAACTACGACCCTCCCGAACTCGTGTTTTCCGAAATCATGGACATCTCTTCAGACCTGTCTCCTGCCGAGCTCCGCGGCGTCCTTCCTGGCCTTCGACAAGAAATCGAACGCCTGGAATCTCCGTCCTGCTTGTGGTATCCGGCTCCTGCTTTTGCCCAATCCCTCCGCAAAATGGAGTCCGCAGCTTACCAGACTCTTTGCCGATCCCACCTTTGCCCGGAACATGCCTCCCCTCGCACCCCCTTCGTTCCCGCTGTCCATTCTAAGCGCCGTCGCGCCCGTCCAGATGTGACCGATACGGACGGTTTTACCCTGGTTGCACGTCGCGGCCCTGGGCCCGCGACCTCTTCTGCTCCTAGCTCCCCTGTTCCCCGCAGGTTGACGGTCGGTTCTCTGTCCTAGAATACGTCCCAGTTACGGAATCAATGACCGATAATGACCAGTAGGATTGCTTCTGTCCCTCCTACTGCCCTTACTTTCCCTGCTCTTTTCAGGGCTTCGATACCCGTTCTTCCGTACATCTCTCGCCAGTTCAAGCAGCGGCCTACGACCTCTATTTTGCCTCCCTGAGCCGTTTCATCGCTGCTCCGTCTGATGCACATCGTCATCGTGCCCTTCTCGAACTTGTCGCCCTCCCAAACTCGTATTTCGACGCAATCATCCCGCTTCCATCGCTCAAGCCGCTCTGAAATCTGCTCCAATCTTGCCGACCGTATTCGTCTCGCATCTTCCGGTCTTTTCGATGACCTCTTCATTGAAGCCCTCTCCCTTTTCGGGGCCTCCCACCCCCCTGCTACCCATGCCGACGCCTCTCATTCCCCATCTACCCTCCAGCGCAGCCGCCGCTTACTGCACCGTGGCAGTCCTTCCCGCGCCACAGCAGCCTTACTGCACGATACCCCACCTGTTGTGCCCTCGGAAGACAATCTCCGCAGACTCAAATCCCTTCACCCCACGCCCACGTCCCCTGTTCAGCCCCTCCCTAACTCTCGTCTTCCCCTGCCGTCAAGTTTCCGTTTCGGATGTTCGTAGAGCCATCCATAGCCTCGACCCGTCCACCGCCCTTGGATCTGATGGCCTTTCCCCGCTCTTTCTCCGTATGTTTGCTTCGACCTGCGGGGGGAGTGCATCCCGTCCGTGACTGTCTTTATGTGCTGACCAAGTTTGTTAACATGTGTTCCAACGGCGAACTACCGGACTCGTGCAGGGCCTACTTCTGTGGGGCCGGCTCACAGCCCTCCACAAGCCCAACGGTGGACTTCGCCCTATAGCTGTTGGTCTCCTCCTCCGCCGACTTATTGCCCGCCTCCTCGCTCACAAGGCTTGCTCCACTGCAGCTTCCTATCTCTTGCCTCATCAACTCGGCGTGGGCGTTAAAAGCGGGGCTGAGGCCATTGTTCATGCCGTCCGTCGCCTGACGCAAAACACCAAGTTCCAGGACCACGTATTGATCCAAGTCGATGCCCACAATGCTTTCAACAGCATTTGTCCACAACGCATTCTTGATGCCGTTCTGGACTTTGCACCTGGCATCGCGCGATGGGTTCATTACTGTTATGGGGATACCTCTTTTCTCTCATTCGGTTCATTCTCCATACTAAGCGCGATGGCACTCAACAGGGGGATCCTTTGGGGGCTCTGCTTTTCGCTCTCGCTCTCCATCCTCTCGTTCTCAAGTTCTAGGAGCGATTCCGGCCCCCGCTCAACGCTTGGTATGCAGACGATGGAACTTGATCGTTCCCGCTCGCAGGCCCTCGAGGCTTTGCAATTCTTCCAGAGTCAGGGACCAGCCATCGGGTTCGCACTGAATATGACCAAAACTCACGTATACGGCCTCTCCTATAATCCTCTCCCTCACTCTTCCCTGCCCCTTCTCCACGCCCGTGGCTTTACCGTTCTCGGCTCTCCCATTGGTTCCGATACCTTCGTCAGCGCCGCATTTGACACCCGTCAAGCTGGAGTAGATCGCATCTTTTCCTGTCTTCAGTCCTTCGATGACGCCCAGATGGCCTACCACTTGCACCGTCTCTGTGCGAGCGCCTGTAAGGTTGTTTATCTGCTGCGGACTCTCTCCCCCCATCAATCTACGGCTTTGGCCGTCAGCTTCGACCGGAAGCAGCGGGAGCTTTCGCACAGATTCATGGTCCTTGCACTGACTCCGAATGGGAGCAAGCCTGCCTTCCTATTTCCTACGGGGGCCTCGGCATTCTTCTCGCTTCGTCAATCCTGAGTCCGCTTATGCGGCTTCGATGATTGATGTTTTCCGCCGCTTCTCAGATCTGCTCTCCTTCTCGGAGACCTACACCTGGAGGAAGTGCCTCGGGCCGCGATTTCTTTATTATCTACCCGTTATCCAGATCTTTCGGCTTCCCTGTCGCCCACTTCCCTGTTTCAGAGGTGTCAAACGCCGGTCCCCGACGAACGGCTCCAGTCTGCTATCTCGTCTGAGCTTCACAGTTCGACGTTTGATCGGATTTTCGATCATCCTCTGACCGCGACAGATCTCGCCTCCTATCTGTCCGTGAGTCGTCCGCCTGTTCAGCTTTCTCTACTTTACCGCACCCTCACCGCGGCACCTATCTGTCCTCGCATGCTTGGATAGTCGCTGTATCTCTACGCCTCGGCCGCGCGATTTTCTCTTGGTCATGATCGATTTCCGGTATGTGCTCGCCGTTCCAACGACATCGCCCGTTGCTCGATCCCCTGGGCAAACATGCCTCACCTGTAAGTACAACGATGGGCAGACTCGTCGCCACAATGTCTTGCGTAACGCTCTCCATCGCTACTGTAAGGAGCTTGGAATTTCTGCCTCTCTTGAACATCTGCTTCCTCCCCTTCCCCCTTCGTCCTCTTCCTCGTCCGCCCTTCGCATAGATCTTTATATCCCTGCTGCATGTGGCCTCGACCCGAAGGATATTGCTTTGGATGTCACAGTGGCCCATCCACAGGTCACTTCTCGCGTTTTCCCAGTGTGCCCTATCTGGCGGCGCAGCTGCCTCAATGGCTGAACGTGCGAACACACGCACTACGGTCTAGTCTGCCACACGAACGAATACGGCTTCTTCCTGCTGGTATGATGTGTTCGGTGCCCTTGGGGCCGACGGTGCGACTTTCTTCCGGCGCCTTTCTACGTTCGCTGCTGCCCGTCGAGGCACCACTCCCCAATGGGAGCTGCACCTCCTAATCACGCGCTTTGTGTTCTGCTTGCATGGGTTACAAGCTCGTCAAGTTCTTACCAGATGCATTTCGATTAGTTTCTCTCTCATCCCCTATGCATGTTAATTTCTCTGTAATCCCCCTCAGCATGTTCTCCCACATGCTCTTTCCACATCCCGTAAAGATTACACACACGCACAGTAACTGTACTTTCCCCTACCGCGTCCTTGCTGGCCTCCGCGCCTCTTCTTCCCCCGGCCTGTCTGACTTCCAGACAACCGCTACTCCTGAGATCTCAAAGGCGCTTCGCGCCAAACTTCTCTCTTCCGTCGACCTCTCCTCCCCGAAGGCTCCCGGCTACTCAGCCGCCTAGCTTCCGCCGCTTCTTCCCACGCCTCCGTCCCTTTCACAACCTCTCGCAGAGCCATCTCGGTACCCGGGCCGCTCCTGAAGTCTGACGAACAATGGTTGGCCTCCGTCTTGAAAACCATGGGATAGACCGGATATATCTTCCAAGAGTAAACACCCAAACCTTTTCCCCGCCTCCGTCTTGGTGTCCCCATCTTCTCTGGCACACAACCCTCACCTATTGCGCCGCCGCCCACTTTCGCACTGTCCCCACCCTGGATTCCTACGGACACCTCGCCTCTGTCTGTCCCTGCGCAGACGGCTCCATTCGGCGCCACAATTGTGTTCGCGACCGCCTCATTTACGAGGTATCACGCTTATCAATTGGGATTCGCCCTGTCCGGGAAGGACCTTCCCGCAAGACTTATCCCGACCCTCTAACTCCCGCCGGCGCCTCGACATCTACATCGATGATGCCAGTTCTCTCCCGTCCCGCAGGGCTACGACGTCACTGTCATCAGCCCCCACTCCGCTCCATATGTCCAACAGCGGATTCACACGCCCTCGTTGCCCTTACTGCATCTGAGCGCGCGGAATCTCTCCGCCACGGCCACCTCTGCGCCGAAATACGTATCGACTTCCACCCAATGGCTTTCGATATATACGGTCTGCCAGTCCGGTGCCGGACGAGGTCTGTCCAGAATTGCTGAGCACATCGCTCTACGGAAAGGCAGTAGCCCTGCCTTCGAGCGCGATCGCTTGTTCGCGATTATCAGCTCGCTCCATGCAACAACGAACTTCTGCCGCGATCAACCGACGACAACTCAACCGCTCCTGGCTCGGATGGATTTTTCCCCCTTTGAGGGCCGCTAGCCCCTCTTTCCTGCTTGGTAAAGTCTTCTTCTTCTACTGACTGTACTTGTACTGCTACTGACTGCTAAAGCTCTTCATGGTCTCGCCGCCATGAATCTGTACCTCCGCGGTACTTGTACTTACTTGTAAATCCGCCTTGCTTCCTTCGCTGCTTCCCGTCGCGTTTCCTCCCTCAACAGGAGCTCCGCGACTTCGTTACCCGTTTTGCGTTTAGTCTCCAAGTAATTCATGCGCGACAGGTTTCCACCCGCCGCCCGCATTCGTAGTTCATTTATGAATACCCTCCGCACGCTTCTTGCAACATTGTACAACCCATAAACATTTACCTCCACCTGCGCGGAGGTTATTCGCCGCGTCGCATCCGCCAGCGCCTCAGCGCCGTAATCTGGTCCGGTGTTGCTATGGCCATAATTGCTCCCGCACCATTGCACGCGCCTAACATTGAGCACCCATTTAGCTCTCAATTGTGTGCCCAGATCCGTTGGTGCATACTTCGCGAAACATTAGGACTCGACTAAATGATGTTATTTAAAGGGCGGGGAAAACAGTGTAGACAATCAAAAACGCGTTCGCGTTGTGACTTTGTCCGGAGGGAAATTGGGAGCATGTTCACTGCGAGACCGTACTGTAGTGTCAATCCGTCTTAGCATTGTCCTCATAATTTATTAGTGTCTATACGCGATAGCACCGTCCTTATATGAGACAAACTGATGTGCGCAAATTCGCACACGAAAAATTTAGATGAGGACCATAATTGTATACAGTATTGGAACTGGAAGATATTTTTACAGTTTTTGAATTTGCAAGATATTTTAATTTGGTGAGTGTGGCAAATTCATCGGTTGATTTTTTATTTTAGGACACGCTGTCATAGTGGATGTCAGTACAGTTCTAGGTTGTGGGTGATACTACGAGTGACTCTGAAAGGTCTATATAATGGCCACATCATTCCCACCCCTGGCCGATGGGTGGCTGGCATGGGTATGGCACCTAGATATTTACCTTGAGGAAATATCTTCTAATGGTCTCTCTGGTTCACACGATTCCCGTGAATGCGTTTTATGGTATTTAGTATGTTTGATTGAGACTTTAGGATTAGCCGAAAGGTCTATATAAGCTGAGTAAAGTGCTTCCTCCTTGAGAGGTCAAGCAAGTTGGCAGACAACTTCAGGTCAAGCTCCGAGTAGTAGGAAGTTGAGAGTCAACTTCAGACCCTAGAAAACTTTTCCTAAGCTGGTCGCAGAGCATCAGTGGTAGACCCTGCCCCTTTTATACTTGCTTGTAGCCCTCTCAACTCTCTCCCATATACACTCCTTTTATTTGTTCAAACTATACCACGGTAGCACTTTTGTCGCTCGCAACACCTCCGTCTTGGGGTAGTTGGTTCTAAGTATCTCTTCTCCCGACGATTTACCCCTATCATTTGGTACTCTTGTGGAGGGGGTTGCACCCGAGGTATTCGAGTTGAGCAGTCTTAGGGAACCATTCGAGGGATTTCTTTTCTGTAATCATGGATCTCAACGCTGCTCGTATAACGTTCACAGGGGGCAAGAATGAAGACGTTGAGGAGTTTCTCTATACATATGTCAACGTTGTGATGCGTGAGAAGAGCGATGAAGAGAAGGCCGAAAGTATCTTCGCCTATCTTCATGGTGACGCAAAGCACAAATATAAGGCCAAGTTTATCACGGTGGTCTCTTAACGGGAATGGGCGTAACTTCGGTGAGGTATGTGAGTGGCTTGTGAAAGAATATGCTAAGGAGGTAGAACCAGATGAGATGATTCGTACCGCCATAGAGGCCCGGCTCAACTTCGACGATTTGTTAAGCTCATTGGTACTTGTGTGATCTCTATGAAAAGGCTGGGTTCAACGCCCAAGCCAAGTACGAATGCTGCGTAAGGCGGCGATGGGGATAAGCGGCTCTCCGATTTCCTCCTCATCAAGGGCCCTTCACACTTTTAATGAACTGAAGGTACCATAGTAGAATTTGTCCAAAAATTCGGAGACGTTTCAGTCACTAAGTGAAATACCGAGGGAAACCCGTACATCTATGCCGATCGTGCATCCTGAAAAGAATTATCAAAGGCCAGCTACTAGCGCAGCAGCATTGGAATCAGTCAGGAGCGATGTCAAAACTTGGAAGAAAGGTTCGAAACCCGATTCGATAATCGACTTGACATGATAACCTCGCAGTTGGAAAGCCTTACTCTTACCATTAAGAAGAACCAGTCTGGGGCCCCAAGGCCGCAGAAGTCTGTTCCTACTGTCACAAGCCTGGACACTTTGCAAATAGGTGTCCTGATAATCCACATAGAAACACTCGTTGTGGAAAGTGCGGTCGTTACGGGCATCATGAAAGTAACTGCTGGTCTAAAGACAACAGAAGAGCAAATTTATCGGACGCGAGGAGTGAGTCGGACCAGAGATGAAATCTTACAAAACAGGAAGGATCAAAGGTTGGCGGATGCCGGTAATGTATCCATCGCTGAAGAAATCAGTCAAGTTAATGTGACAAAAAGGATGGGGAAGGGAACGTTTTGTCGAAAAAACCTAGGCTAGATTATGGAATGCTGGAGCATATCCCAGCACCTGTACCTCCTCGAACCAAGAGGCTTGATCAAGTTGTTCCAGGGTGGGAACACTTCGGCCAAGAAGACGAGAAAGAGTAAGAAATTTAAGAGTATCCCGAAGGACGTACTAGAATATGTGAAGAAGTACAATTTGGTGGTGCTTGCATCGGCCCCAACTGGGATAACGTTTGGTCAACTTTTGAGGGGCGACGCAGAGGATGCGAGAAAAGAACTCAAAAAAATTATCAGGTCTTAATAAGTCCGCTAAGAGTAAGAAACTGTTTCTTCAATCGGCTCGACAGCACCAAGACGTTTCTAAACTAGTACCAGTCAAAGTATTGGGAATGAAAACCCAAGCTCTTTTCGATTCGGGCGCTGTTCCAAACCTTATCTCAGAAACTTTGGTGACAGATTTAGTCTCGAAATTATTCCAACTACTCGAAGAATAACTGTGGCGGATGGAACCGTCTCAAAATGCATGGGCACTGTAAAAAGGTTTCCGTGTTCTTTGGGGACTCTAAAGTTGATGTAGACTTTTTCGTCATGCCGGAGCTCCCTTTCGATGCAATCATTGGCTGTCCTACCATGGAAAGACTAGGGACCTGCATGACTTGGGCAACCAAATCGTTTCAGTTAATGTTGACGGCAGAAACGTGAAGATGCCCCTGGATTTCGACAAAAGCACACATCCGGAAGATCTAAGAGAGACGGACAGTGAAGATTTCACTTCTAGCTATGACAGCGAAGATTCCGAACCAACTAACACTTTCGGAAGTGAGAAAGGGTACGCTCGGGGACAATGAACATGACATGGGACGATTATGATTCTGGGTTTGAAACAGATGAAGAATGGAATTCTAGGGTAGGTTTGACACCTGAATGTGTTTCTTTTTGCGATAATATCGAATCAAAGGACGGAATTCGGGCATGAAAGAAGATTACAATTGCACGGAAAACAAGAATATATCGAATTCCATATCTGAAGATGTGAGCACGCCGGAAGAGGTCCTTCAAAATTTGGAGGGTGAGGATCAAGAAAAGGACCAGCGCCAAATTGGAGAAATTCAAGAAAAAGTACAGCACCTTCCAGCCCCCGCCTCAATGATAATATCCGACATGTTAACATCTTCCGAAGTAATTGCATGGAGCGTTCAGATTTAAGACAAGCAAGTGTACCGGTCACTCACTCATTTGAACTTACCGATACTCAACCAATTTACCACAGGCCTAGACGTCAACCGCCAAAATATGACCAATTTATCTCAGAGAATGTTACAAGTATGCTGGAAAATGATATCATTCGGCCAGTTTCATCCCCATGGTCATTTCCAGTTGTGGTCGCACCAAAGAAGGATGGAAAGCTGCGTTTTTGCGTCGATTACCGACAACTGAACCAGAGAATGATACCCGATCGATTTCCGATTCCGAATATGGAGGAAATCCTCGAGGACTTGAAGGACGGGAGATACTTCACCTCAATTGATCTTTACACTGGTTATTGGCAGATTCCATTGGATGAAAAATGCAAGGAAAAAACAACTTTTACCAGCAAAGCCGGTACATTCAGGTTCGAAGTGATGCCTTTTGGTCTCATGAATGCCCCAGCTACATTCCAAAGAATGATGAACGAGGTTTTGAAAGGACTTCCATTTGCAAGAGTTTATATCGATGATGTAGTGATATTCTCAAAAACCTTGGATCAGCACATATCGCATGTCAAGACTGTGGTGGAGAAAATAGCTGCGTACAGCCTGAAAATTAAGTTAAGCAAATGCTTCTTTGCGAAAACGTCTATCCAATTACTCGGTCATATCGTCGATCAAGAGGGAATTAAAGTGGATCCAGAGAAAACGAAAAAAATCAAGTTGGCACCAAGGCCCGCTTCAAAGACGGAGGTTCGAAGCTTCTTAGGACTGGCCTCATATTACAGGAGATTTATCAAAGATTTCGCCAAGACTGCAGCACCGTTACATGCCAGCACAACAAAGAACGGAAAATTTTTATGGAACAAGGAAATGCAAACCGCATTTGAAGAGCTTAAAGATAAGCTATGTGTCCCCCCAGTGCTCATGTATCCAGATTTCAAGAGACCATTTGTTGTGGAGACAGATGCCTCAGAACGGTCTTTGGGTGCCGTTTTGTCCCAAAAAGATGAAAACGGAAGACTACACCCGGTTCAATTCGCAAGTCGCACTCTGAATGATGCGGAAAGGAGATACTCAGTCTGCGAAAAAGAAGCGCTCGCTGTTGTCTTCGCACTGAAAAAGTTTCGCGTATACCTTTTATCACTCGAGAAATTTGTCTTGATAACTGATCACCAGGCACTTAAGACAGCATTCCAAAAGAAAGATGTACATCACCGCTTGGCCCGATGGCTCGACATTTTCGCAGAATATCGGTTTGAAATTGTGTATAGGCCCGGACGCAATAATCAGCCTGCCGACTACCTATCCCGCTTGAGGGATCCACTGATTCCAAATGAAAAAGCTTCCGAGAACATCGTCGGAGTTGCCGAGGTGCAAGTGCCGAACAATAACGAGTACGAAGCTAATATTGACGGACTAATTAAATTCCTGGATGGACTAGAAATGAGAAAGGTTGATATTGAACACAGAAATTGGGTACGCAGGAATCAAAAGGCTTTTACACTATGGAATGGGAAACTCTTCCGACACACGAAAGCCGGTCCTCGACTAGTGGCCCCTTTGAAAGAAAGAATGAAGATCTTGAGGACTTTTCATGATGAGTTAGGGCATTGGGATCTCGAAACAACCAAGAAATTCGTTACTGAGAGATTCTGGTGGCCCAGTATCCATAAGGACGTCTATAACTTCGTGAAAAGCTGCGACAACTGTCAAAAATTCACGCCAATACGAAAGTATAAGACAACTCTAGGCTTTCCAGTTTCCGGTCTCTTTGAAACCTTTTCAATTGACTTTGCCGGCCCATTCAAGGAAACCTCTTCCGGAAACAAATATCTCCTTATAGGGGTGGAACATCTTACTGGATGGCCAATAGCAGTTGCAGTTGAGGGAGGCCAATGCTGAAGTGGTCCTGAGATTCATCGAAAAAGAAATAATTGAACCGTTTGGTCTTCCAAAAAGGATCATCTCGGATAACGCACTTTGTTTTACTGCAACTTCACTGCTTCGTTTCTTGGAAGAAAAAGGTATTCAGCTAAAGACAGTTCTCGCATATGCTCCTATGTCAAACGGGAAAGCGGAGAGGATGGTTGGAACCATCAAACGATCAATATCGAAAACTATGTCGAGAATGAAATCCAGTGGGAAGATGCCTTACCAAAAGTGTTATACGGCTATCGGCGAAGAAGAGGAAGAAGTGGACGGTCACCGTTTGAGCTAATGTACGGAAGAGCTCCTAGAATGTTACAGAGAGATATGGAAACAAATGTTATCGATGAAGAGAGTAGAGAGGTCGAACTATTGGCCACCGAAAGCTGGAGATCACACCGCGCGCTAACACAGACAAGAAATAAGGATGAAGAGCCTCCAGTCCAAACTTTCTCAGTCGGCTCTAAAGTACTTGTAGCACACGGAAAAGCAATGCAACAGGCTGTGAAGTGGCCGGCTTTCCAAACAAAGTACTCGAACCCTTGCATCGTCACGGAGGAAAGACACCCGCATTATAAGCTCTGTTCAAGCTCAGGGAAGAGATCAAGGAGGGCAATCCATGCACGTCGTCTGGTCCCTTACCATCAGAGGCCTGAAGAATTCCTTCTCACACAGGACTATGCGCAACCACGAGGCATACTCATCTTTAACTATAGAATGATTCCTATGGGAGGAAAAAGGGCCTGGGAATGGATCATCTCGATTACGCGTGACTACTACGAACTCCACGTAATCATCCATTTCTACATTAATATATGCCTATGTTTTCGTACGTTGAACGGACCATTGCTACCTCAAGAAGATTTCCGACTATTGATCAGAGTTCTATTCTCATTCCAAAACGGAAGGTTCACGGAAGCAGGTCCAGAGTTTGTGGAAGTCATATATCATTACTCTATAGGGAGGTATGGAATGGTAGCTATCGGAGACTTGTCGCAAACATATCTGAACATTATCCGTCCAGTTTACGTATTTCTCAAGAACAACCAAGATGTGCGACTGAGAGGTTACAGCTTGCCCCCTGATATGGAATATCGACTGGTCCCATATCCTCTATGGGAACCTTACGTTGCTCCGCTCAGAAACACAACCTCAGCCGAAGACCAGGATCCTCCCGAGGCCGTGATGATGATACGAGCTGGACCATCAAGTGATCGGGGCGGATCATCGAAGAGGGCAAGGCGTCGGGAGCAGCGAGGAAGATCGCCAAGAAGATCGCCTCAAACACCGCCTAGTCTCCCAGGGGGAAACTATGCATCCTTAATTATTGGACGGCTACCAATTAGACGTTGGCTTCGCGAAATGACAGAGGACCCTCGAGAAGCAGAAGTAATTTCCTTTTTTGCCATTAGTATTTGCATGTGCTTCCAGACCATTCACGGGGCGCACCTTACTCGTGAGGACTCAGTCCTTATGTTGCGAGTTTTTTTCTCCTTCAGATACCCGTTTCTGGACCCGTTGCCAGAAAAGTTTGCATACTACGTTTACTACCTCACATTTGGAAGGTTTGGAGAAGTGAAACGGGAGGAGCTCATTAGAGAACACTATGAAACCATACGCCGAATCTACGAAACTCTTGACCAAGGAGATGAGCCGGTCATCGCACGGTACACACTCTCTCATCATATTGGAAATGAGCTACTACCATATCCTTATAGTGAACCCTATACTCTCCCTGATGAATGGATAGAACTCCCACAAGAACAACAAGAGCAGTGACGAGCCGGGACGTTCGTCTTGAGCGGGAGGGCGTGATGTGCGCAAATTCGCACACGAAAAAATTTAGATGAGGACCATAATTGTATACAGTATTGGAACTGGGAAGATATTTTTACAGTTTTTGAATTTGCAAGATATTTTTAATTTGGGTGAGTGTGGCAAATTCATCGGTTGATTTTTTATTTTAGGACACGCTGTCATAGTGGATGTCAGTACAGTTCTAGGTTGTGGGTGATACTACGAGTGACTCTGAAAGGTCTATATAATGGCCACATCAATTCCCACCCCTGGCCGATGGGTGGCTGGCATGGGTATGGCACCTAGATATTTACCTTGAGGAAATATCTTCTAATGGTCTCTCTGGTTCACACGATTCCCGTGAATGCGTTTTATGGTATTTAGTATGTTTGATTGAGACTTTAGGATTAGCCGAAAGGTCTATATAAGCTGAGTAAAGTGCTTCCTCCTTGAGAGGTCAAGCAAGTTGGCAGACAACTTCAGGTCAAGCTCCGAGTAGTAGGAAGTTGAGAGTCAACTTCAGACCCTAGAAAACTTTTTCCTAAGCTGGTCGCAGAGCATCAGTGGTAGACCCTGCCCCTTTTATACTTGCTTGTAGCCCTCTCAACTCTCTCCCATATACACTCCTTTTTATTTGTTCAACTATACCACGGTAGCACTTTTGTCGCTCGCAACACCTCCGTCTTGGGGTAGTTGGTTCTAAGTATCTCTTCTCCCGACGATTTACCCCTATCACAAACCTCTTTGTCATACAAAAATGTACAGGAACTAAAACACTGCAGGAGTTGGCGTCCAATACGAGGTAAAATACCTACTCCCTGGACTGAATGCGCGACCCGCGATATTCTGGTGAACCCGCTGTCCGACGCACTGAACACCCTGTCCCCTCTCCCGGCGGCCTACGACATCACCGTATCTTCGCTATTCCAGGAGTGCTGTATTTCAATGGAGCACGAGAAGTGCGAGCCTTTGCCAACGCAGCAGAGAAGCGGAAGAAGAGGGACCTAGACACGATAATGGCTGACATTCCTGGCGGGTCCCTCCTGGACAATCAAGGTTAGGATGGGATTTTGTGCGCTGGCTTTTGACTCGTTAGGATCACCTTCCTAGACAATATCGACGGACATAGAGAAGTATGCGGCAGCTGTTCTACGGGGGAGTGAAGACTCGTCTGTATCAGTAACTCAGTTACGCTATTTGTTTCACATGTGCGGCATCTGTAATATCCTTAATGTCCGCATTGATCGATATTGTGATCATAGTCGTTTTTTGGGTATTTAAGCGTTTTGTCCTCTTTGACCAATATACTGATCAGTGGAGCTGATTGGTTGCCCCTGTTTGAGCCCGTCAACTTTGCTTACCAAAGATTGTATCTAGAATCGAATCTTTCCACTTTAATGGGGAGCTCGTCCAAAGCACGCTGAAAGTTGGAGCACTCAAAGCGGTTCAGTAGTTGCTGAGATGTGTCGGTTGACACACAGCCCTCCACCAGGATGCTTCGAACTCGAGATTTTACGGAAAACCTGCCCCTCTTGACCAAATAGCAGACCCTACTCCCCCTTCTACGCCTACAGAACATCCAGGAGAACTGCCGAGTGCTCCAAATCAAAATCCCTCACAGGCGCATCCGTCAACCGTGCGACGCCAGGCACCTTCTAGAGCCCCGGTTTTAGATGACTCTGAGGCTCAAGCTCTGCATCGTAACAGAGGAGGGCGGTTGCTGGTGCAGGTCGTGGTATAAGAGGCAGAGGAAAAGCATCCTCAACTGCTTCTGGGACCACAAGTAGAACAACAGGTCTATGAAGCATTCGTGGCGTGGTGGAAGTCGTGGGCGTGGTCAGCAGGGTGGAACAACAGCTTCAGTCCGTGGATTACGTGGAGGTCGTGGTAGTAGGGGTGCTAGAGGTGGTCGTGGAGGTGGCGCTGGTCGCAAAAGAGAAGATCCAAGCCATGGTTGGACAATTTGTGATGAGGAGTGCAACGTTATTGAAATGGAGAAATAATTTATCAACAAGACTGTTGAGAGTCGTGCAAGGTTGTGCTGTCTTAACGCGGTTAGAAATTTGGAAGTGCAGAGTAGTGTGAGGGCATTTCAACAACAAGGACCGGAATAGGGTTTTGCTCTTAGATGGTCTGTTGCGACAGTTATGCCAATGATTGAACGAGTTCATACGTTACAAAAAATTGGAAAGGCCACAAATAACTATGTCTGACATGTATTAGCGACGTACACTCTTGGACTGTATTGAAACGTTTGGTACTTTGGAAAGCTACCGCAATCAGTTGAACAACGTCCAATCTATCAATCCATTTATTTTGGACTCAAAATGTGAGCTACTGAGCTATGCAGGGTCATTATCTGCAGCAGGAGAGCAATTTGATCGCAGCGATCCTTCGAATTAGAATAACAGTCCCAGCATGTCATTGTTCCAAAAGAAGAGGTTAAAAGGCTTGTTCGTCTAGCCCACGAGCGAAAAAAAAACGAATGGTGTTTTAATGCTTCAGATGGGATAATTCTAAGACTTGGCGTTCCAGGACATGAGCTAAGGCAAGGTAAAACTCTTTATTGCTCGTTTTTCGGACAGAATCCGCCACCACGCAGAGGACATCGTTCTTCGTACTTTTGTTCTTTATGTGGCACGTGGCTGTGCATCAGAATTAATCCTGAACTGCGCAGAAGTTGCTGGAGTATATAGCACAGTCATTGAGAGCTGAAGCTACGTGTGACGTCTGATAATGTTAGCACTAGACGCAGCACGGAAGGTTAGTTAACGGTGGAAGTAGTAGGGCTTCCTTACGCCAAACAGCTGCCACTACCGTTCGCAGGAGTAACCAAATTGCTGGAAGCTCGGATAGTGATGGGGGGTTGTTGAGGATTCAATCGTAGGTAGCGGTGAAAGGGGAGAGGGTAGAAGCGATAACGTGGTGAGGAGAATTGTGAAGGAGAGCAAGCAGCTACAAGATCCGTGAATTCTGGGTCTAGTACTGGAGTTCCGTCTGAGGCGGGGAGGGACCATGGGTCCAGCTCTAATTACTCCACCAAGAGGTCGAGGAGTTCCACCGACAAGCCACCGACTTTGAGCTTGAGAAAGAGGAGAAGGAAGTAGCTGTTCGACATAGCAAACCGATAGTTCGGATGGCTTAGTAAAGATATCTGCTGATCAAATTATTGATCAAGGGACAATTTTTACAGGCTTCAACCGCCCTCCGGGACCTCAACTTCAAAGGAGAGCTGTTCCAAAAGTTGTCCTAGCAGAGCCCCCAAACTTTGTGGGCTGATAGAGCTTACCGTCCACTAGGGCACCATGGTGTCAGAAAAGTGATCCCCTAAAATACCTGCAACTACGTAAAGTTTTCATTTGTGACACATATAGTGATCATAAAATTCTGACATTAGGGATATGTCGTGCCCCGCAACACGCAAAATTTAGCCACCCTATTCAAAAATAGTTTTGTTTCGACTTCAATGTGTCGCGCATACAAATTAAAGTGATAAAGTAATTTACAAAAAAGAGACTCAAAACTTTATCGGAGACCCGTAAATATTGACCAGAAAATATAACCAAAAATAGAATTACATTACAGCGGTGCTCAGTAGCTTCAACTCTATACAACTTCGGCTGAAGCATACACCCGAAGGGGAAAATGTGACAAAATGGCACTAAAAGCGAACATTACCGAGTTGATTAAAGTATTTGTAACCTGACTGGCTCTGAAATTACCGAAAAGTTTGTTTTAATAGACCCCTTATACCGTTTTAACTATAAGTTAGCAAAAAACAACAGAAAAGAAAACTTTTACAAATTTCCTCATATAAGGACAATGGTCCAATAGACACTAGGAAAGATAATTTATAACTATAGAATTTCAGTAAAATTTTGCTCAGAATCCGTAAAAACCTACATTACTTCGGCAAAAGAAACCAACTACAGGTACCGAAAGGGTGAAATGTGGCAATTTTGCACTAAAAGCGAAGTTTATGGAGTGACAAAAGTGGAGCATACTTGTAACAGCGTAAAAAGCACTGAAAGTTTTGTTCTTATCGAGCTTCGCTAAAGTTTAAACAATAGGGTAGCAAAAAAATTAGTAATGGAGAAGGCTTTCAATTAAAGAAGATAGCCCTAAACCTTTTCCTCATTTGAGGAAAGTGGTCCGATGTACACTAGCGAAGATTTAAAATGAGCATCTGCTATGAGAGCGCGGGTAGTTCTAAAAATTGTATTATGGAAGTTTTAAGTTTTGCTTGTAGAATTTGCATGAGGGTAGAAAAAGGGCAGAACATACAGTATTTTTGGCTTGTTATAGTCAAGGATCAATGGGAAAGGAGGTGTGACTCGGCTAATTTTTTGGAGACTACATCTACTTTGTATACCAGCTGATATACCCGGTGGAAGATAATAAACTAATTCGTGGCAAAAAAAAATATGAATTTGAAATCAAAGTATAGACATCTAGGAAATATTTTTTCTTAGTCAGTCACATCTTTATCGACAGGTTTTTACTGTACATCGCGCTTCTTTAAGTACTTTAATTTCCTTTATTACTCTTTTCATCTGTTTTCAAAAGTAGCCACACCTTACCCGGTCAAAAAGCCTATCTTTTTAACCCGACGGCCCTTCGAACCCGGCGTGCTTTCCGGGTGTCACCCAACGTGCCATCCCTGTTTTTCCCCAGCGAACGAAAAATTTTCTAAGCAAACGAACGGGCTTTGCCGATGCAGAATGGTTTACACCATCACTTTAAAGAGTGGGAGTTACCTATGTCGGTCTTGGTCACCTCGTTACTTCTACTAAAATGTGTTCATCCACTAGGGTCGAGCGAAGAAGGGAGACAGATTTCCGAGCTGAGGTGCTTTGAATTATCGTGATCCTGGTGAGGTGAGTACCGCTCGTTAAACAATGCTCGAGCCTCCTTGCTCCAATGGATGGGTTTTACCAGGGGATTATGACCTTGTGATGTGGATGGTGTTAATTCATGCAAGTTGTCTTAACTGGTACCTGTAGGACCTTGCGATTTGTTACCTACTAGTGTTTTTTCTTCGTAGTTGGTAATCTTCTTTTCTGCTTCTACATTTTGTTCGTAAAACATATCTTCTGGCATGCGCACTTCGTTTTAGTGCATGAAGGCTCTTTTATAGAGTTGATGCAACTATTTGTATTGATGGAGTTCCTCAGCACACTGTTCAGATTGGCATTTGCCATCTTGTTGACCGAATTGACTGTGCCACATATCAAGCAAAACTGATGCGACTTTTACATAAGCGATGAATTCGCGGCAGAGGTAACCAACCTCTGGAAGCAAGGAACTTATTTTTCATGAGGCTTCTCCAAACCCCTCGCAATCAATCCACACAACTATAGGTACTATTTTATTGATAAGGTTGAACACAATGCTTGATATGTTTTCGATGAATCGAAGGGAGACACAAACGGCCAGAAGCTAGTATTATTCAGTGAAATATGGTCGCCTTGGTGCGCGATAAGTATACCAGTGGATGATATTAAAGTTGTCGTGTTTTTCAGATAGCCCGATGATGAAGCCAAGTTATGAGTGTTTTATGGTTATGTTTTGGAACGAGTCGTCGGAGTACATAAGGAAGTTGTTTTTCCTACATAAAGTCGACATAAAGTGGGATTTAACCAATTGACCAGGTTCTGAATTTCCCCGGTGGATTATACTTGATGCGTGCTGTGTAGGAAACAGAGAGGGTGGATCCTCTTAAAATTTTTTGTGTTGGAGTGAGACGCTATCCTAAAAGAGGGAATATGGGCTCGTACCCATGGATATCTATGCGAGCTTTCCGGCGTCTGATCTCAATTTCTAGATCTCCTCTGAGGTCTCTCACTGTTGAGTTCTTTTTCGGAATCTTGTCAAAGTTGTCCGGAATGGGTAATTTACAGAAGTATGTGGTAGCGAGATGATGTTTGCGGATCTTCACGTTGGATATGAATTCCCTTGACGTCTGTCGGTGGATGTCGGGCGTATTTTTAAAGGAAGCTCTTCGTGAGTTTGAACTCTTCTCACAACTTTGATGTTGGCATCGCGGTGGCGAATAGTACGTACAAAGTTTTTCGGCGGCGACCTTTCCTGTATGACGTCCAACTACGTGGCTTTACTTGGCGTCGAGAGAGGAGAAAGCGCCAGTTTGGTATTCCAGGAAAATGTGCTGTCTAAAGGCAAGGGAGACATTCTTTTTGGTTTTGAAAGGTGAGAGAGGTGAGGCTGTGTGTAGTTTACGGCCTTCGGCTTGTTTTCGGAAGAAATCAATCATTGATGAAATGGAAGGCCTTGTAGAGATGATCGACCTTCTTTGCTGTTATTTTTAGTCCCAATGCATCGAATTCCAAGGAGATACGATGGCGAGGACAACATTCGTGTTGTTGTTCTGTAGTATCAAGAACTAAATATTTGCCGTAGAGATGTTTAGGGATTGAGGGAGCTATTGATAAGCTCTTTCTTGTAACACATTGGATCTTTTTCTACGTACAATGCCTGCAATTGAATCCAGATGTGAGATTCGACCACAAGTAAATGTGTTGAACTCCATATGTTGATCTTCATGTGGTTGCAGTATGCATCTGTTCTGAGGCAAAGGTCAAAATAATGTTTTCTTAAGCTCTGGCGCCTTAAAAGGAATGGGATCAGCTTCGGGGAAGAAGAAAATGATGTGAAGATGTGTGAGTGGTTCCAACGTTTCCAGTTATCTGGCAAACGAAGCAAACCGCGAGAGATGCGGTGATTGTTACTCACTGAAACCAAAATTTTTTGGTGCAGGGTAGAGGAACGGTACGAAAAAGCGACCTGTTGACATTTTGAAACCAGTCTTCAGAGCATAAATAGCAAGAAGCGCCTGGTCGATCAACATAAGGTTGAATAAATTGTGAAAGAAGTATGGGCCCATTTCTTGCAAGCAGTTTTTCACTTATTCAAGGTAAATATAGAAAGTGATATGAAGTCAACGTTAGATGAAGGAGGGGAAGCCAGGATATCGCTGTCGGTGGGGAAGTGATTCAGAGATTTATCCAATCTGTCGACAAAGGCACAGATCCATTCGTAGAGTTCGTGGTCTTGGAGTTCTTCTTTAGTAAAGGTTGCAGAGACTTCGGCGCCTAAAAATGCTACCAACCCTTCAACTAGCTCGTCAACCGAGAACTATGTATGCAAAAATTTTATCGTTCTTGTATAGATGAAGGCGACAAAGATACTTGTTCTTTTCCGGACAGAATCGGGGTATGTCTGGCATTTCGCAGCGCTGACAGATGATATCATTACGTAGTGCAAACGGAGTATGAGGTTGGACGAATTTGCTTCTCTACTGTAGGTACTTGTTTCGGTTTCTGTCTAGCGACAGTGGAACCGGATTTGGCATTTCTTCCCGATAAATGAGGTAACGAGTGTCTCAGTGAAATATAAGCCAGACTTTTGGTCAGGTTCATGTAGTAGGAGTTTTTGAGGGAGGTGTGGGACTGAAGAGTATTAAGTTGGTCTTCAATATTCCGTGCGGCACTCTTATCGGTTCCGCGAAATCTGTAGTATTTTGATGGGGATGATTCTCAAACAGAGTTCTGCACCAA
The DNA here is from genome assembly GCA_002205965.3 of Kappaphycus alvarezii. NCBI lineage: Eukaryota > Rhodophyta > Florideophyceae > Gigartinales > Solieriaceae > Kappaphycus > Kappaphycus alvarezii. Next base: position 22,799 of record NADL03000216.1, read on the forward strand.
ATACTCACTTGAGGAAATCACGAAGTCAGTACAGTACCATTGTTGTGCGGTAATGAAGTATGGAAAATTGAGGTGGTGTGTGACGACGTAGTCGATGCATGCGGAGGTGGTGTTCATGGTTAGTATTGTCTTTGTGTTTTTCAAAGAAAATACTGTACGAAATGAAGTTCTTCTTCGTTTGTATTTTCCGCTTGGAAAGAGGCAGACTCAAAATTTTAAGCATGCGTTTGTCCAGTGAAACATCTTGGGCTCTTATTTTCGATGCGGTGGGGCGTTTCTTTCCTGTTAGGAATTAATAAGGAACGGTCACCCTGAACTCTTGACGGACCGGGGACGCTCCCATCTGTTCAAGAATATATTGGAGAATTTTGATGAAATAGCTTATTTTGTTTTCCAAAGATGAGTTCCGATGGGTCGAAGATAGATTTGATGGTTAATGATTCTTATAATATATAATCTCAGTGTCATGTCGGAATGCTTACCACTCTAATATAGGCTGACCTTCCGAGCTTGAGTCTGCCCTGGTCTTCTCAAGCACATCATGCTTATATTAAGACGTTTCCCGTTCTTCAGTGTCCTCTCCGATAAGGTCTGACTTGATAGATTCGTCTATATAGATAATTGTATAGTATTTTTGGATGACAGTAATCGCCGGAAGGATAAGAAACATTGCCAGCTTCCAGATAATTGCCAAAATATTGAATGAAGTACAAGTATATATATACTATTTGAAATGCCCTGAGAGTTGTCCTTGATTGTGAAACACGCGAAATATTTCCGTCAAAAAACTAATGAGCCAGTCCAGTACTGATTTCAGATCTGAGGTGTGGCTTTTCATGAAATCCTTGACGTCGAAGATCGAAAAATCATCGATGTTTCACGGCCGTTGACCTTCTGGAGGAGGCTTGGTGGCCTCTTTTATAACGTACGTAATTTGCTGGACGAGCCTTGATTTTGAGGCACCTAAGTTTGCTGCTATCATGAATAGAGCATTAATAGTATGTGGTGACGTACTTCGTCGATGGATAAATCGTGCCGATGAGGACGATGTGGCTAGTCGGCGGAGGATTCTATAGATCCTTGCAGCCTCCCTCCCAGAGATGCTCTGACAGTGTTTCTTCTTAGTAGATATGTTCCTCGCTGAGATCACTATTTTACTATGTAGAAGGCACGGTTTACTGGTGAAGGATGATGATCGACTATTCCGCCGTTGAGGTGACAGGGATAACTAACTTAACCAGTATGGTGCTACTGTACAGTATGTAATGCAATGTACGACATCCAAAACCTCTGAAGTGTAGTTGTCTATACGACTACTACAAAAAAATCTGTTAAGCATGAACAAATGGAACATAAATTTTTGTTTCCTTTGTCCCTCACATACAATAATGTCGGAATAAAGAAGTTTCAATGTCTCATACAGCACAATTCAAACATAAAATCGCTCAAATACGTTTACCAACTCACTTCACTAATGAAAACTCGATAACCAACAATAACGCCGCTAAAAAAGGGAGTAATTGACTACTAAACCATTAGAGCCCATTCCACGTATATATCACGAAGCAGTAGAATTACACCATTTGTATGACTACCCCATGAGATAATAGAAAGTACGCTTCAGTATATAGAACTACTATTCAGGTCCCCTCGTCAAAATGTGTGCAAGAATGCATTCTTTTTGGGAGCCGAATCTGACCTTTTATCACCGTTAAATTGTACCCTTTGCCCAATGGGTCCCAATATCCGCGCGAATACTATTTATATACTTTTTATACACATATAAGAAGTTTGTAGTGAGTTCTTACTTTTACCACAGATGCAAAGGCTTAATATTGTCTAAGTAAATCAAAAAATCCTTCTATGCTCACATATTCTTAGCATTGTGGGATTTTTAATTAAGTTGGGTCCGGAAAAGGTTTTAAACTGGAAGCCAGGAAAAGGTTTTTGGAGTATTTCTTCAAACCTTTGGGGAGGCAGCCCATGTAGCTACGAATAAATCTCGCACTTCATATCGTTTCGTACAAAATGAAGATATCGATATTCTTACTGCGCTTGTAAACTCTCTGCTAACTCCAAATGATGTGTTTTATGCATTTCCGCAGCAGCTAGTTGAAAAGAAAAATTTTTATTTTACTACAGGATCAGTAGGTATCTATCCTATTGAGTCTACCCTTTCCCATACAGTGATAGAAAATTGTATTAAGCGCTGCTTCTACTTGCAACGAAGTTTTTCCTCCTTGAAGACCCGCTTACAGCTAACAAAGGAGTTTTAAATTTTTTCTCCTGTTGGAATTACTTGAGTTTAACTATTCGCCCCAGCTCTCATTTCTTGAGGCTGTTTGCAATCTCCGCTTGGATATTTTCCTCTAAAAAGATACCATTGGGTGCTTCTCTTTTCACTTAACTGAGAACGCGTCATTTTTTCGGATAATGATCGCATTGAGGTTCCGCACGGTGCAATGACAGTTTACATAACATCAGGAAGGTCCGCGCGATATTTAACAGTAAGAAACATTAAATGCCTAATCATATGCCGATACGGAACGCAAAAGAAAGAGCTTATGGAAGTTTCGTGGATTATTACCCCCTCCATTGGTTTCCGTACAAAATTGAAGAGGAAAATAATGTAACATCTCATTATGAACTCTACAATTATTTTTGCCAGATTTGGCTTTGTTCAAGACCGATTTCCGCTGTTCTCTAGTCCAATGCGCTTATTTACACACTTAAATGTTTCTTTGTATCAATTATTATCTTTCATTCTAGCTGCGGACTTGATAACAGTACTAGCAAGAATCATATCATCCAAGAAAAGGGAAAAGTTTAAGGAATCTTCCATCTGATATGTTTTAGCATAAATCAATCATCAATAATGTTCTTCTTAGAGCAAAATTAGATAAATTAAATGTTTTCAATCAAAGAGTTGGTGTTGCTATAAACTTGCTTACTTTAATCCGTAGATTCCCTTGAGGATCTTCCAAACATTTTCTGTCTCGAAAAGTCTACAGTTAACTGTTTATGTACGATGCGAATACCATCCCGTCATTACTCATTAAGTAAAGCCTTATCTGAATCCATTAGTCGATATATTAACAGTATTTGTCTATTTTTTTGCGTACTACCCTTTTTGGTGTGACTTAAATTACCAGGACGAAGGTCTCCGAATATTCAAATCCTTCAGTCCGCTTGAAAATCTAAATGGAAAGGCGTTCCTTATTGTTTTGCAAGAGATGTAAAAATCACTCAACATATTTTTTAAACTAAAACTAATCGATAATAAAAAGAATGTGAAGTTTATTTTCTTGAGAATAGTGTCAATTTCTCGCTCTTGAATATCAATTTGAACTCTTCACGACAAATATCGCTGAAACTCGGATAGAGATCATTTTATTTTCATTTTGAAAAAGTTTAGTATAACAATATTGTTGCCGAACTTTGTGTGGAATGTATTTCTAACATTATATGTCTCTAGAAACTCCTCTCTGAAGGAGTTAAAATTTTGAAACCGCGAACAGGTGCACTGCAAAGATCTATCTCCTTTCCTTTATTAATTATGTCCCTTTCTGAATTCCTAGACGAAAATAACAGGGCCAAGAGTCAGATTCTAGAAAAATTCATTTCCAGCTCCTGACAAGGTCAGAGTTTCTTCGCATGATTACGTCATTATCAGAAGATTTTGAGGTAAAATTGTCACCATTAGAAACCTATTCGTGCTCTGAAATCATCAATTTCATCAAATCACCATTTTGTAGCTGGCATATACTCTAGTTGCCGGTAGAATGAGGTACCATCACCGGCTTCCTCAATATTTCACGCACATGCATACTAATACACAAATTGACTAGGTTTTAGTGAGAATATCCGTCAAATTAAATGAAGCGCCCATATTGCCGCGGTCATTGAGAAGCGTTAACAATTATTTCAACCTCAATTTTTATTTTATGTAGATTTTAACTCCCAAGTGAGAAGGGACCAAGTGTACGCAGTCTAATCATCTATCCTTTGACCTTTTTCTCCAGATGTAAACTGTCTTTTACGTCCCTAACACACACGCATTAAATTTATTGATTCGAAGCCTGAAGATAAGCTCATTCCTTTCGTCTCATTCAGGGGAAAGGGAGTTAACGTTCAAGTGCCAAAATATTGCTACGTATGCAAAAATAACCGGACCTCTACGAGTGAAAACCGTTCATACCCATTCCACAAGGGTTTTTATGTGTTTTATAGGCCAAATTACATATCAAAAGTACCTAAAGCCTCCGCGACAAGTGGAAGTCGAAAGCTGTCATCTTCTTTCCGTTAAAATTCTTTTTTCGCCAACATATTGCGAATTAAGTATAGCTACGGCCATTTTTGTAATGAACCCAACGGAAAGACAAAATTTGGACCATTTAAAACGTTGATAAAGATTACTGAAATTTGGATCTACATTCATAAAAGTGCAGTAGTGAACTGTTACAGCTCTATGCACGATTTGGAATATTTCAACGCACTTTTTAGGACATCTGTACAGATCAAAAAAGGTTTCTGTCAAAAAAATGTGGATACAGCACTATTATCTATATAAAGGTGTTTCATTGTATCTTTCAGTCATATTAATCCAAATATTTTGACTAAATAAATGTAATTTACCTCATTTTATTCCAAACCATCCCTTTTTGTGGCGAATTAATTTCTTTTTAGATGATAATTCAGGAAAAATAGGAAAATTGACGTATTATTTCTTGCATTTTTAGAAGAATTTTTTTGACTGTATTCTGGATCTCCAACTCCTATCCGTACTGACGCAGGGTCAGTTCATTCTCTCCTTGACGCAAAGATACATCAAAAGTATTTTGTATCAAAGTAGTAATATCTATTGAAGAAGCTCATAAATCGAAGTTAATAGGAGAAGTACTCATACCTGATTACACCTTCCATACCAAGACCTACTCAGGAAATAATACCACGTCAAAAAGGAGCTTTTGTTAGTGTTATAGAATAAAGCAGCGAATGATATCATTTGATGAATGGATTTTTACCCTCATTTCGGGTATTCAGAGACCAACCGCGGTTCCTAGGTCTCAACTCTAGAATAACTACGCAAATTGAAAAAATTAAAATTCTTGCTATTATAATTACTGAAATTTACATTTTTTTTCAAGAAGAATTACAACTGCATTAAGTGCCAATCAATCGTCTGCTTCGGATATAAAATATTTCTTCGGTGGCTGGTATCTTATCTACAAGTAAAATAGAAGGTTTCGGCACTTCCTTACATTTCTATCGAATTTTATGGTCAATATCTTCAGCCCAGGGATGTAAATTCACCTGTCAAACGTTTTACTGCCCAGTAAGCGAATCTGAACTTCTTTGAACTAAGGGAAGAAACTTATAACCCCCCTGGTTTTATTCTCCTTTCGAAGGCCGTATAAAACTATCTTGAAAGCATTTATTTAAAAACTACTCCCCTGTGCAAATTTTCTATACACATCTGACGTAAGTCATTCATTCCAAGAGAAACCTTTGCAGTCGATCTTTATCAAGAAAAACGAGGTAAAATTATAGAACTTATTGAAGGCGGCACAGAGAAAGCAGAGTGCAAGGATAAAAATCCAGATAGCGTCAAAGTTCTTCGGTGAATATTTATGATCGCTGTAAGAGACTCTGAAACTGACTGTAAAGTACGGAAAGCTAATTTGGTTGTCCAAAAGAGCTACATAGAAAGGGGAAAATATTTCATTCATATCAATAGTGGTTCTAACCAATATTCGATTCGCATACTGGTTTTACTTTCACCTATTTTAGCAATCAATGTATTTTCGGCAGAAAATAAGCAAGTTTATCTCCGAGAGCTCGGAAGATTCTCAGATAAATTTAAATGAACTGGGAATATTAGACTAATTCCGTCCCTATTAAAATCTTGAATCACTCTATGGGCTCCTAAATAGCTATGATTACTATACAGGAACCATCCATAGCAATATTCGATCTTATTTAAGTATATTATCAATAATTACTTGCAGTTGGGTTTTCAAAGGTTATTAGTAAGAAATTTCTGTTCATTTTCTAATGGGCACCAATTGTTCTTAAATCTGGGAATGAATTCTTTTAAAGGTATTCTAGGAGAACAGAGGATCTTTTCAGGGGGAAACTTAGTGGATATGCCAAAAAAATGTTTCGATTTGAAATGGACAAATCCAACAATATTAAATGAATTATATTAATCCCTTCTGATACTTGTGAAAAATCTCCAAAGGCTGATTCAGCTTTTTTTATGATACTCTGTGCTAGATATTTGATTCCGAGTCATTCAAGCATTCAAATTACTGAACAATTGCTCAGAAGAGGTACTTTGAAGAACTTAAAAGTAGCTAATGATGCCCTAATGTGGCCATAGACGGAAAGTCCCCGCGACCTAAGTTCCCACAGCTTCATTTAAACTCATTTTGTTCACTATTATATTAAAAAGAATCGATTTTGACGAGCAATGAAGGATAATGACTGCCCAGAACACTGTTTTCTTTTCAGATAGCACGTAGTAGTGGCAAATAACTATATATATCATCATTAAAGCCTAAAATTGTGAAAATACATGTCCTTTGTAATGAATCCATTTCAATAACTGAAGCCTTTGATTTAATTTAAGATTTCAAATATGAAGAAAAACTCATTTTATTTCGACTCGCACCATCTGTCGTGATTAGATACCCTTACAATTTTGATTTATGATGACAGCAGTGATTACAGTTTTCCCTCCCTTAAGGCATCAGCTATTGGACCAGCTAAGTTCCTCCTCCGCCCAATTGTGCAAAAACATATGTGACATGAGATCAATAATCTCATACGTTCACCTGTAAAAAATCTGTACATCGACTGTATCAACGAAAAGTTGAAATCTCTAGTCGACAGGATATTGTAAATCGACAGGATTAGAGGGGTGTGCAGTCGACTGGAGCCGGAAATCTACTGGACTGCTGTAGTATCCAGCAGACTGGACAAAAGCAGGAAACAGTCTAGTATATGCTGTAGAAATGACAACTTATTGCATTTTTTATCTTAAAAAATGTATATCTTAACGTTAAAATATCTTAAGAGCGTATTATTGTGACGCGGATAGTTACAAGAGTGAGCCATGAGGGCGAGCAAAAGGCACACTATTGCATTATAAGTGCGGGTAAATCATACAGTACGGAAATTATGAGAAGGTTAGGATGCTCGGGTCACCCACTTTTACATTTACTGAAGTCTCTACAAGGCAACTCAATTTTTAATGATTTTGCCCTTCCTACATAAGTATATTGTTAATTGGAAACACCAATTTTAGATGCAGAGAGGGATCATTGACTGTATATAGCTTATGACCCGATTTACTTTCTGCTGTTACACCAACTTTAGTCCTATTCTCTGCATTCGATGCTTGGCGTTTGCGTTCTCCTTCAAAAAGGGGGTAAATTTTGGTACATTACTATTGAAATGATATTTACTGCTATTTCTCTAAACTGTTGGGAAGTTCTTTGATCATATACATGGCTCAATCAGTCGTCTTTAATATTACGGCACAGTCCCAGCGATAAAGAATCCAAAGTAAATATATTGAAAAGTGACACTAAAGCTTTTTTACAATATGCGGAGGTACGTAATGGTTGGTAAGTGACCGATTTCTCTGATCTCCTATATGCTCCAAGCGCTCTGCGCAAATCAAATGAAGAAGCTAATGCAATCTTTACCGCACTCGATCAAACCAAAGATAAGTAAAACTAGGTTTGCCAGACCACACACCTCCGATTGAATTTTATGCGTTAGCACCCACAAATACAGTTGGCCTGAATCCATAAGCCCGATCACTCGTGCGCAATGGCGCGCACGAAAATGCCTTCATAAGCGAGGTTCCGGAATTGCAAACTGAACGAGTAATATTGATCTAATTTAGTGCCGCGATACTACAATACATGCGCCTGACAATCAAAAACTGTAGACCAAGTAAATAAAGTCCATGTTGATTACGCCTGGAAGTTCGTAAATGAGACCTATGATGATTCGCTAAGCAGAAAATTTATCTGTCAGTAAGGATAATTTCAACTGACCGTAAGCTCCAACAGATCTTCGGAAGTCGAGAGAGAAACTTTTAAAATTATACGCATCTAAGTCGATCGAAAAAGGCGTTTTGAATCCGCAAGCTCATATATGTACTCTTACTGGAACTAATTATTAGGAATTTCGCATACGAAAGATACGAGATCCGTAATGAGCCCATTGCTGTGATTTCAGACGGAATTTATTCAGCATCGAGAGATTATTAAGTCTGTTAAGATAAATAAATCTAATGCTAGCCATCCAAGACACGAGGAAACAGCGAATCTGCATGTGGATCAGCTCGATAACTACAAAATTAAAGGTAGCGGAGGGCTGATAAACTAAAATAAAACTTATGCAAAGTGATACCTTTTAGTTGTCCCAAAAACGCAGGAAGCAGTCTGTTAACTATTATTGATAACGGCAAAAAGTCCTCTCGAACTCATGTAAGTACTCTGCATATAGTTCTTCAAATCTACAATTCTGATCTCCATCTCTTCCTCACCCCATTTCCTTTAATATCATCTCTTTCTCATCCACCTCCCACCGAAATCCACACCCTCCTCAAATCATCCCTAACTTCCTCCCTTCGATTTCCATCGTTTCGAACTCATGAATATATTGAATAAAACGTATTGTTGAGGACTATGGCCTATATTATGTACAATAAAATATAGACAAAAGATAAAATGCGATTTTATCCTGTGGCATATCAGATGCCTTCAAATACGCTTTTTGCCGTGCTCAATTTCGTGGATAAATTGCTCAATATGCACGTTCTACCCTCAATCGACAATTTACTGCAGGTACTCAGCTCCTGCAAATCGTTTGGGAAGATCTTCCTTCCACAAGCTTGCAGAAAGAACAGATGGTGGCTGTTATTAGTCCTTGATTTAAACGTAGATACATAGCCATGTCGACCATTGCCACACATAAAGAACTCCGAGCTACACTTAAAATTTTCCCGCACCGCCGGAATCCCGCCTAAGCTGAGCCTATGATGCCGTATTCCCTATTTTGGAATGTCATGAGTTGTCCGAGAACTCTAAATCAGGGCAAAGTTTAGGACATGTCACATGTTTCAGTCCCTTATTTATATTTAAATTGTATTGAGTAACTGCTTGACATCAGACTTTGGGTCTGATTTGGAGCTAAAAATCTGGTCCGGAGTAAAATAAAATTCACCGAATACTTTCTTAGGCCACACTAAAAATATTTCTAGAAGTCGTAGGTTGTCCAAAGTTGGGTATGGATGAAATTCACGAAAGTATAGAAGAAAAGAAAATAAGTTGCCGCCTTTTTAAAGTCCAAAAAATCTTTATCCAATGCACGTGTTGTGAGTCACTCTGCAAATCCAAAGACGGATTCTGAGATGAAGCATCGGCCACGAGCTACCAGAATACTGTGCCAATGATGTTTCTTATTTTAGTTGTTGTTTTCAGGTGCGTTTCCAGAAAACTACGCTTTAGCAGTCCAGGATGCATGGAGTGCTTTTCTTGGTTTCTGAAGTCGAAAATTCCTGTGGCAGTTCGGAAGCGTTGTTATTTGACGATCGAAAACGGAAGGCAGTGAAAATGACATTTTTTGCAATTTGAAGCTCGTGTTGTTGGTTATCACTTTGCTCAAGCATCTCCATGATGGTTCGTTCTTTCTTTAAATCTTCTTTTGATTCTGCCTTCCTGTTCTTCAATGAGATTGGACGTGATTAATGCGATTGAATGCGTGGAATAAACGTCATGCTTTTGCCGTAGATGGTCTGTCGAGTTGCTAGTTTTAAATGATACACGGATAAAATTTCAGCAGTCTCTTGTTTGCAGGCAAAAGCATTCACTAACTGTTCGATTTGACTACTTATCGATAATTTTCACACAATAGTCAAAAAAGAATATCTTTCTTTTGCCGACAACGGCACTCGTATACACTCAAACCCTGCTGGTGGGACAAAAATCTCTTCAAATCTTTCATCCATAGTGAGCTTTCGTGTGAGAACTGTACTGTCTGGGAATTCTCTCTACTGGTCCTCATTTTTTTGTGTTTGCGATATGTTTGAGAACGTTTTTCGCATTTTTGAGGGCGACAGCATACTATTTGGTTCTGCCATTACGTCTTGCAAAAAGTTGAGTCTGACGTAGAGAGTACTGAAGTTTATTACGGGGACGGCTTTGGGAATGGAGAAGTCTTTGCTTTCGGCAGGATTTGTGATCGTCAAGCACAGTATTGATGGCCAGTCAATTTACAGTTGTTTCACATTCAATGTAATCAGTCGAACGGGTCCAGTCAACCTTTTACAACATTTTACCTCTGTAAGAGGCCAACACAAAGACCAACAGTACGTTTTTTTCAGCATAAATCAAGTCAAATATTCAAATTTTGACTTGATAGAGACTGGATTCCAATTCTTCCAGTCTACTGGAAGACTGGAAAACGACTGGACCTTGGAGCACCCAGTCAACTGGATAGTCTTTTTTCGACTTTTTCGTAAGTTTCCAGATGATTGGCTAGTTAATACTGTCATTGGACACAAAAACAATAGTCGACTGCCAATTAAGTCCACTTCCAGTCAAGACTCATCCAGTGTTGTTGCTCTTTAATAATTAAAACAAAAAAAGTACCCAAGAGTACTTTTATCATAATTCTGAGAGCTCGCAATTGCCTTTATACGCAGGTTCTGATCTTTATCGCTGTTGGAGAAGAAAATTCATCATCATGTTTATTAGTCTTACACATCATATATTATCGGCTTCAGGATAGTAGCTTCTATAAAGGAATGTAACCGCAGTAAATTTTCATGTATAATAAAGATTCACTCTACACCACATCGCAGCATAATGCGGAGCAACATGATTCCACAATACGCACTTTTATTTGCAAAAAAACCACATGCGTACTGTATTATCCCTTTCCTCTATAAAAAAAGTAACGTTGTTTACCGGCTTGTATAATGTAATTTTTCTCTCCGGAGAAATCTAACTTATTTATTAAGTACCCTTCTCGGACCCAATCACGAGCACTTAATGCTTTAAGCTGATTTTACTGCGACTGAAGACCATGAGTAACATCTTTCAACGTAGAAAAAGTGTGCATCAGCTTGTCGAACACCTTGAAATTTGCGCTAAAAGAAATTTATCAGGGCATATAAAAAATAACCAATATATTTTAGTTTCTCAGTGCTATATAAGTGATTTTAGTTGCCTGTTCGCTGCAGAAGTGAGTACATCAAAATATTACCATCAACATAACTAATAAGGTCAAGTTATAGTATATTTTGACCTAGTTGGAGAAATATCTGGATCGTTAAAACATTTTTTGTTATATTAAGATGGGAAAATAAATTCACAGAGGTATATTATTATAAATTAGATAAAGAGAGACTATGATGGTCCTAAATATTTAGAAAAATGTTTTCTTTCATCAATGACATGCCCTGCTCTATTAAAGGATCGACAATCAGTACAAAGAAACCATTTACTTTAAAAGGATTTTTCGAGCTACAAGCTCTATGAGGAAACCCTAGAGGTCTATGGAACTACAAAATGCTTTTCCGCTACAAAGAATTTTTTTATTTTTTATATAAAAAGGATTTTAGAAAAATTATTGTAATCTATTACGAGTTCCTCTTCGATGATTTTAGAACGCTTCCATACTTTCAACAGGCTGGTCAAAAATAAAATAATTTCAATTGCACCCTTAGTTGCGAATTTTCGGGGATTTGGAGCCCCAGCCTAGTCGGGCACTCTTGAGATACCTCTAAAGCGGTTTAGAGCCCAAAATACCCTAATTGAGAAGTATAAGTTGCGGTCCCGTTTTTATAGGGTGCTGTTTCAGGAACAACATGTGTTTCAAGATTCTTCTAGGAATCTATTGAAAAAGTTTACCAATATGCTAGGCTTAAATGTTCATGATATCGTTTCTCGACCAACCCGATACTTTTTTACGAGCTGGACTCTCTACAGGTATTTGTGACTAAATTCAATTGTATTGCTCAATAGTTTCTCGCAATTAGTATCGCCCATTGTTTACTAAAGTCCCCAAAACTCTGGACTTTTCAGAAGAATTATGAGAACTGTAATGCTCATTTTGCTGAGTGAATAATTCTAAAATCTTGCCATGAGCAATGCAGTGGGCATCAAAGTATTGGGCATACAGCTTTTTTTCGAAATTACTGATAGCTCAACCAAGATGAAAAAAAATCTTTCAATAGCTGCTATTGATACTTTACAAAAATCACGAAAGTACATATAACTTCAGAGCATTTACTTCATGCTCTCTGAGTTTAATCCCACCGAATCCTTTACTAAGTTCAATAGCGACTCTATTTGAGATCGAATCATTAGAGGTGTTTGAAAAGTTATACTATCGAAAAACATAATTTTAGAGAGAACTAAATTATATTGAGCCAAAAAACAGAAAAGGTCGAAACTAGAGAATTCAATCAGCTCACAACAACAAACATTGACATTTTATTTATGCCTGTAATATTTCCAATTAATTACACAAGCATGGTTCTGAGATAAATTATGTGGGATATTATTCGAACTGGTAGGACTAGATTACCTTTACTTTATTATACGCTGTTCGTTATTGTGCACTCTAAACCTTACCTCTTTCACCCAGGTAGTGTACTCTACAGTTTAAATGCGTGATAGATATGCACTAGACACACATCACCAACGACTACATCTTTGAAAATCTGAAAAAAACTTCCAATTTTCAGTATTAACCAGTTCAATACTCTCAAATGCACAAAAAGTGTACAAACCACTTAAAGTCTCCATAAACGGCTTTAAGATTTGCAAAATTCCGTTCCTCTCGCCCCAGGCTAGGAATATATCCACACTTAATCCCTTTTAAAATTTTTTCGAACACATAAAGTTAATTTTAATGAGGTACCTTTAATCATTCTTATTTATCGTATTCCTCTAAAATTTCCTAGTTTTAGTAATAAAAAAACTTTTCTGCCAAATTGATTTTTAATAACCAGCTGCAGTAAATGTACCTATGGCTACTGTACTATTGTATTATATTTTTACTTCAACACAGTTTTAGAAAATGTTCTTTTTTATTTGAATCGTGCAAGATTGGATGGACTCTTCAAAGCAAAAACTAGCTACAATGTTTCTTCGGTTAACAAAATTATATAATGTAGATGAAAGAAAATTTTGTTCTAATAATCACAGTTGAATCACACAAGAAATTGAAATTCTTTCAACTCTAAGCCCATACAATGTGATGAGCAGTAGATAATTGCTTCAAATCTTCAGCAAAGGGGTTTTGCCACATTTTCCTGGCTTTATTGATCACAAAAAATTAAACTTTCCAATCTTGATTTTGGTGCGACAAATTGGGCTTGAGCCAGAACCATATATGATGCGGAGTCGTTTGGCAAAGAAGTTCGCGGGTTTTAGCCCTGTTTCGGATGTATTCAGCGGTCACCAGAGCCTCGGCCCAGAACTGTATTGGTAAACTCTTTGCATAAAGACTCGACTTCTTACTCTATGTGTCCGTCCGGGGTTTTTATTGGAGGTGACGGTGGGAGTTCTCGGTCAAATTTATCTCGGATTTACGGCTTAAGGAGGCTTGCGTGGAAAGAATTGCGCATTCCCTTTTCAATCATTGGCTGGGAAAGAAATAAGCCGTACGCGACTCCGTTAATATTCTCCGAAATTTCCAAAGGGTCACAATACTTGGGCTTCAATTGACGAGATCCAGCGCCATTCTCCAGAGCTAGATTTCTAGTTGAAAGCCAGATTTTATCATCAAATTTTTACGTCGAAGGCCTCCTACTTTTATTAACATAAGATGCTGTGGCATGGTTCGAACTCATGATTTGTTCTTGGGCCCTTTTCAGAGATTCTCGCATATCTTTAGAAAATTTTGTCGCGGCTCTTGGTTTTCTGTGACTAGTATGTCCAAAGGAACAGCTTTAGGGTGAATTCCTTAATTAAGGAAGAATTGGGAGAATGTCGTGGTCGGGTTAAACGAAGAGAATGTAGGCAACTTCAAAATCGAACAAGTATTTGTCCCAGTAGATATGTCGAAACTAACGAGAGAACGAATCATTTCCTCAATCTTCTTGTTCATCACTTCAGGTTTTCCATCTTTCTGTGGGCGGTATGCAGAAGAAGGGGATATTTTGGTTCCCAAGAGTTGGAAAAAACTTTTCCAGAACTTGCTCATAAAAATTGGATCTCAGTTCGCAAATGATATTTTCCGGGATTCCATGGTTTCGGTATACATTATATGATCTTAAAAAAAGCTGGTGGTTGACAGAGCATCTAATTTTGGCTCTGTCGGGATAATCCTTATCATTTTTGATAGTTGGTCAACGACCGTTAGTACTCCACCATTTCCGTTCCTTTATTAGGGAATTGGTGATTAAATACATGGATATGTGCATCCACTACGTTTTTAGGGGATCAAGAGGATGTAAAAACCTGCAGGTTTCTGGTTGGACTCCTTGTATTTCTGGCAATGACAGGAGCGAACGTACCGAAGTACATTAGCCCGTAGTTTTTCCCAGTAAAACTTCAATGCTATTCTATTGATTGTCTCGGATATTCTCAAACGTCCAGTATTTGCAGTGAATGCTAGTCATGCAATAACTTGGCTTAAACCTTCCTTCTGGTATGCAAAAATTTCATTGTCTTAAAAAAGGAGATCCCTTTCTTTCGAAAGGTACCTTCGTATCTTTTTATTCGTCTTTGAGGTTTTCATCTAGTTGGTAGTCTTCAAAAGCTCTTTCGAGTTCGGGGTTTTCAAAAAACGGTACAGAAATATTGTTTGATTACCAAAATGTCTTTATTATTACTTCTTAGAAAAGTCCTTTGTATTGATGGTGGGTGAGGCATTCTGGGGTTTTCTTGAGAGGGAATCGGTAACTACATTTGATTTACCGTAGATATATATATTATTAAAATCAAGTCAACTAATATTTCCAGCATCTAACCTGTCTCCCTGACAGATTATCTTGCATCTCGAGGTATCTAAACGGGTAGTGGTCAGAATGAACAGTGAAGAAGTTCCCGTACAAGAATGCTCTCCACCACTTCAGGCAGTCGAAAATGGCCAATAGCTCTCCTTCTTGGGCTGCGTAATTTATTTTCGGCATTATCAAAAGTTCTGGATGCGAAAGCGACTATTATTTTGTTCTCCAGAGTTTACAATACAGCACCAATTTCGTATTATGACGCATCTGTAGTGAGATAGATCGGTAGACTTGAATCGAAACTTCGATTGACTGAGCGTTGCACGATATCTTCTTCAGGGTTTGAAATGATTTATCTTAAGTTCTTTCGAATGAAAACAAACGTTCCTTGTCAATTCGGTGAGTGGTTTTCGAAATCAGGAACGACCCTTAATGAACCTCCTATAATAGTTTACAAGCCCCAAGAATGACTGAAGAATGTTGTTTGTTCCGAGGCTGCGGCCATTCCCTGACGGCTTTAATGTTGTTGGGGTCCACAGCAATTCCTTCCTGGCATATGATGTGCCCAAGAAACTCAAGTTATTTAACACCAAAGACACACTTTGACAATTTTGGGAATAACTTCTCCTCTCTAAGAGTCTCTAAAAATTCGGCGATGTTTTTCAAATGTTCTTCCCATGTCTTACTAAATATAATTATGTGATTCAGATATACGACAACAAAAACGTCAATTACATCCATCAAAATGTCGTTCATGAGACCCATGAGAGTCGCTAGGTAATTTTTCAACCCAAATGGCAATACCAGAAATTCGAAATGTCCATATTGAGTTCTACATGCCGTGAGGGGTATTGAAGATTCATCTAGTCTGATCTGATGATAGCCTGACGTCAGGTCTATTTTAGAGAAGTACTTTGATCCTTTGAGCTGATCATGGACATCGTCTATGCTCGGCAGTAGATAGCTGTTTTTTTACAGAAAGCCGAATGAGTGTTTTTTTAACCACCCTCATCTGAAATCAGCTGTCACTCTTCGTCACGAAGAAAATTTAGGCTCCTCATGGGTTCTTTCCTGGTATAATGAAATCAATCTTCAGTATATCATCTAGCTTCTTGCAAAGCTCCCTATTTCTTTTTCCGAAAGACGGTAGAGACCCTTTTTCTGGGGCTTTACTTCTTTATCTTACTAAATCTTTAAATAATACTTTCGCTTCGGAGAGGGCTTTTGGAAGTTTGTTCGGGAATACATCCTCATACTTGGTAAGTATGTCTTGAATATCTTCGGAATAGGTTCCGTAATATATGACTTTGAAATGAGGGGTCTTAGAAGTACTGTATACGTTCCATAAATTTTTTCTAAGTCAGTGAGTATTGAATTTTGGGAGACGAAAGAATTTAAAAGCTTTTCATTAGCAGAAATAACGTAAATTTCATCCTTAGAATTGAAAGAAACTCGAATTTCGGCGGTGCAGATAATCGCATAATGGGATCCACACCATTCCTTCCCCGGGATCGCATGATACCTCTTCAGGGGACTTATGGCGAAGTACAGCGGCTCAGTGCATTTCTTTATTTGGACGACAGCAGAACGCGGTGTTTTAATTACTTTTTGGTCAACACCATTCGCCATTTCGGCGATTTCTTCTGATTCTTCGGATTTAAGCTTATGGTGATAGCAAAATGATTCGCTGAGGAAGTTAACCTCGCCGCCGGGGTCTATGAGACTTTTAGCTGGTCCGTTGGAAGTGACTCCTTTAACAATAAGAAGTCCCCAGTGGTGGCGTTGGAAGGGTGGGGTCGGTGTGGTTACGTAATCCTCCAAAAAGAGTCCGGTCATCGAAATGTTTTGTGGTTGCTTCTTGCAGCAACTTACGGGCTCTTGAATGCAATTGCGAAATGGCGAGATAGAATCGAAAGGGAATTCAAGGACCTTGCACTGTTACCTTCTCTTTGCTGCCTGAGTTATTTGTTAAATCGAAGAATAACCAGGCAATTTTTATCTTAGCTATCACGATAGTCGATGATATCCTAATGACGGGACATGATGACGCTATGCGTGAATTTATTAATGCATTCAATGACATATATGAACTCGGCAAGATTGCTCACGGACCTGGTGTAGTAAGATTCTTCGGACCGAATATTGTACAAGACAGTGCCTTTTCCGTCAATATTGATGCAGAAGATAAGCTGAATAGTCTCGAGCCATATCCAATCACGCGAAACCGACGCCATCAACCTGATGAGAAGATGGAAGACATTGAACGGAAAGAATTTATGTCTCTGAATGCATCACTATGTTGGCTTAGGATCACATCAAATCCCCTATGTTCTCTATATTCAAGCATCCTACAGCAAAAGATTGTAACATGCCATGTGTCTGCACTGATGTCGCAGTACTCAGCTCTAAAAAAATTGAAGAAGCACGGCACACTCACCAGCTACCCCTGTCCTACGAAAGAAAATTGTAGCGTTCAGCTTACGATTGTAGCTTTTGCAGATGCTAGTCACACGAAAGAAGCCAGTCAGTTGTGCTATCTAATCGGATTTATGATGAGAACTGTGAAGAACGGATCCCCATTCTTCCTTCTGTCGTGGTCGTCACATCGATCTCACGCCCAGCAAAGTCAACACCTGCTGCAGAAATTCTTGCAGCCAGCGAAGGTGTCGATGAAGTTGTAACTCTGAAAGAGATAATGTCCACTATTTTTGAACTCTACGTGAGATCAACTGTTATTGTTGATTCGAGAGACCTATACCACGCACTCTCGTCAAAACGCAATACTTTTGACAAATCCGCGAGACCTACGTGAACGCTATGAGGTTTTACTTTGAGAAATACATTGATGTGTTTGCTTGGATAGCAGGCAACCTCAATTTAGCCGGCGTCGGTACCAAAATTTACAGTCTTCTCACCGGATTGTTGGTGATAACACTAGCTACCGGAATATTACAGGTCGATCTCACAGGCTGTGAGTTTAGCTGCCGGAAAAAGTCACTTGGCTGACATGAATTTTGAAAACGGGGTATTATTAAAATGTATCTATAGACTCAGTTCATATGTCAATAAGTGCCATGACTTGCATTAGAGAGTTGCAGTGATAATTTAGTATGAACACATCAGATACAATTGTATCTAAATGCAATTTTATCTGATTAATTCGTTGCCATAAGGTTGCATTCTAAGGCTCGGGACGAGGTGTTTAGCTCTACACTAGCGGTTGTTGAGCAAGTAGCATGAAACAAAAACCGAACGAACGAGAGAACCGACTCAATTAAATTTCATATTTTTGCTCTGAACCCACGCTGTCCCTACATCACTTAAAGAGGCCAAATAGAAGGGCTCGCTCCAACTCTCGATTTGTCTTTTAAGGCCAATGTAATAAGAAGAAGAACGTTTTGGTTCGTAATTTCGCTAATTCAAGGCAGAGTTCGATCAGAGTAATCACATAGGTAGCTGCGATATTTGGGTTCCGCGTTTGGTCTCTGGAAATATCATAAGAATACTTACCTTAGGCTATTTGATAGGAGACGTTTATGTCAGGCCAGCTTGAGAGTTTATGCTCCCTGAAAGACATATGGTGAGGTCTATAAAGCCCTTTTTCGTACTTGCAGATTCAGGCAACTAGCGGGATCTTACGATGACTAAGCACCTGCAAAATGACTTGGGAATGAATAAAACAGCACTTTAGATCAGTCTGCTCTTTAAAGTTGTCAATAGGGCCTTGAAAGGACTGCTAGGGACTTATATAGATGTAGTCTGCATGTTAGGGACGATTTTTTCCTGAAAGGTTGTCGTTTAACTTTACAGAAATTTGAGTCGCACAAAAGGGGAAAAGTTTGGGAGTTTTACTTTTGGAAGATAAATTCGATCTATCCTATGGTTTTCCAGACAACCACAATCGACTCAAAAAGGGTATACCGACAAAATAATGGAGAATGAAATATTCTCCCTAAAAAGCTACCTTCAGGCCGCACAAAAGTGAAATGTGTTGGTTCTTATTTTCCAGTATCAGCTTTCACACGAAGACTAACGGCATCCTGCTACATCAGACTGATTATGACTGGTTCTGAGTGATTTCGCAAATAGAGAATTCAGGTCAATGCGACAACGCCTGCAGTGGCTAGTGCCCACCAGCCCGGATATAGCGTGTGCAGTGAAGAGGCCATTTCAATTCACTTTGGAGATATTTTCCGAACATCATGTTAAAAAATTAACAGCTTTGTGAGACATCGTGAGACATATCAACACTCGCGTCGAACGAGGGCCACTGCAGAGAAGACTAGGTCAACACATCATTCACCTGCGAATTTATGCTAATTCGTCCCTCGCTGACAAT
Source organism: Kappaphycus alvarezii (assembly GCA_002205965.3). Taxonomy (NCBI): domain Eukaryota; phylum Rhodophyta; class Florideophyceae; order Gigartinales; family Solieriaceae; genus Kappaphycus; species Kappaphycus alvarezii. Next base: position 42,121 of record NADL03000216.1, read on the forward strand.
GGGGATCTTTCCACCCAACTGGGACTCCTAGTTCTGCTCTATGATGTATAGCAATCTAGTAGAGACTGGATTGTTCTGGCCTCTTCTAGAGAATTCTAGAGACTTTCCAACAAGGCAAATTTAGTATGGCCTTTTTTTTTTTTATTTTGCGTTTAGTTTTTTATGTCGCATTCCTTTACCGCTTCTAGATACTTCCAGTTAGTGTTCTAGATATCTTTAGAACGATTTAGAAGCCTATAATTAGAGTATTTGATATCTGTGATATTATACTCATCTAAGGGGTTTGAATCACTATATAAGAGGTATTAGATGTCGAGTAGCGGCACCAACACCGAAAAAACCAATTTTCATCATCGGTCAAGTCAAAGTCTGAGTTATTATCACCTGTCTTCCTTTGCCCAACTGGTCTTCCGTTCACTGCCAACATCTCTCATTGGTCAAAGGTAGTCAGGTTATACCACGACTGTGGGCCGGAGTGCCAGTCGTTCGGAGGTCACCACCTGTGGGCTGGAGTGCCAGGTGTGTAAGTAGTCTTGTTCTACGGTGAGAACTAGGTAGGCAGGAAGGTATGCTCGACATCTTTGCCTACTTTGGTTGTGAATGTTCTGCGCCGAGTCGCCTACGTATTCTCTTATAACCCTCTCGACTATTTGCTGTTAGCTAGGTCGACCGACTGGGATAAGGGTTCGAGGAAAGCGTTTCCGGTTTGATCAGGTAGGAGCATTGTAGCCTGGTAGTGCGTAAGAACTCAGGTTCTGTGGTGGAGAAGTGCCTGTCAGTCGGCTCGAGATCATTTCTTATAAAGTAAGGACACCGAAGGGTTTTTGACAAAAGACTGGTGGGGATATCCCGAACAGATATTGATTGACGTAACTCTCGGGTGTGGGTTACGAAGAGTTTTTATCGCTCTCTTGCGGGAAGAGTACTATTCGCCGTAGGACGGTTCCCTACAAGTATCAAGTGTATAACAAGTCAAGAGAGAGGAGTTCAAGAGAAGAATAAAGTTATTGTCGAATATGTCGTTTTTAAAGCATAGTAAGCCAGAGCAGTTCAAGGGCACCCGGGATAGGCTCGTCAAGGAGACATGATTTTATCAGCTCGAGCAATATCTTACGCTTGTTGAGATGCAAAATACGGATCTAGCATTGAACGATGGAGCTAAGATCATGTATGCTACGACCTTGTTTACCGGAACAGCTGCGAGTTGGTGGTTCTTGAAATTTGCCTCTAACGCAGTTCCGGATTCTTTTCAAGAGTTTAAGAATCCGGTGAGGGCCGAGTTTATTCCAGCTGATAGTGTTCGACGTGCGAGAGACAAGCTCAGGAATTTGCATCAGAAGTATTCTGTTGCAGCTTATATTTCAGAGTTCAGAAACGTGGCTCTGGGCATTCCTGGTATCTCAATGGACTAATTGCTTGATAAGTTTGTCTCTGGACTTAAGCCACAGGTTAGGCTAGAAGTCCTCAAGAATAATGCTACGAACGTCGATGAGGCTGCTCGAATCGCTCTGAATGTTGACAGCGCTATACGTGGATATGGTAAGTTCTCTAGGATTGGTGAACAGTCAAGTTATGTTCCAAGCCAGACTCCCGTACCAATGGAGATAGGTAACGTGGAAAAGAGGTACAAACGTGGTCAAAGTCGAAACAGGAATTGTCCATTTGATCCATAGAAAAAAATTTTGGTACGAGGAGAACCGCTGATTTGTATGTCACAAAGTAGGCTGCAGACCATAGAAGCATGATGACCATAAGAATACGATTGCATCGAATAACGTTAAAGTTATTGACAGTGACTCGGAAAACTAAGAGGTCCACCGAAAGGAAAGAATTCTCCGGTTGGACTAAGTGTGAGTGACTTTAAACGTCTTGTTGCAGAGGTTAGGCAACTAAGACGGAGTATACAGAGTCCAGTGTTGAAAGAAGATATTCGCACTGGTGATAGCTCTAAAGTTGAGAAAAGTCAAAGAGATCATGCGTTGAGAGCCTTACAGACTGGTTCGGAGTCCAATACTATCGTTAATTGCCATGATGACAACATCCAAGTCAATGAGGAAGAGACTCCAATCCAGTAATTGATCAAACTGGATGGGACATTAATTGATGTTAAATTTTCCATCCTCAAAGACGATGGGTGAAATACGAACGTGGTGTCGAGGTTCTTTACAATTCAAAACAAGAAAAAGTTTCGATTTAGGAGTGTCAATGTCACTGTCAATCATTGGAGGAAGAAGTAAAAGGAAAAGGCGTCGCACGACATTCGGGAAGCAACATTGAAGATTGGTTCCAATCTCTATACGTCTAATTGGGTCGTTGCAGATTGTAGGTATGATGTTATTCTTGTAATTCCATGGAATGTTGCCAACAATCCAGTTATTGATTATCAGGAACTGGTTGTTAAGGTTGACGATGATGTTATACCTGTAAGAGTTACGAGCATTGGAGTTAAGAAATTTCCGGAACTTTATTAGTAGAAAGAGTCATGGGAGAGACTTCAATGTTTATCATTTTATTAATTTGAATGAGGTGAATTTGACGACGCCCTCTGCAATTGAAGGTCAAAAGAATGTCAAGTTGTAAAGCTGCTGTCTCGATTTAAGAATATCTTCAAAGGGGTATTGCCTGCTGGACTACCACCAAAGAGAAGTGTAGATCACGAGATTGAGGCTGAGAAAGGCTCGAAACCATCTCATCGTTCAATGTTTAATTTGTCCCCTACGGAGTTGAACCCTGGAAAGGAATATGTGGAAGATTTGCTGAAAAAGAAGAAGATCAGGCCAAGTAAGTCTCCGTATAGATCACTTTTATTCTTCGTCCAATAGAAAGACAAACTGGGAGGAGTGGTCGATTATCGAGCACTTAATCGAATCACGAAAAGGAACAATGCCCCTTGCCTAGGTCAGACGAGATGTTTGATAGGCTTGGTGACGCAAAATCTTCTCAAAGCTGGATTTGAAAACTGGTTTCCATCAGATACGGGTGAAGCCTAATGATATTAAAAGACTCCTTTAAATACGAAGTACAGACAGTTTGAGTATCTTGTGATGCCAATGGGTTTATGCAATGCTCCTGCTACTTTTCAGTCATTAAGAACCGTATCTTCGATGATTGCATTGAGGTCTTCATGGTCTTGTATAATGATGATCTTCTGATATTCAGGAAGGATGGAGAAAACCATCTCGAACATCTTGAAATTGTACTAAGTCGCCTGAAAGAACACGAGCTTTATTTTTTTCTGAAGAAATTTGACTTTCTGAAAACGGAAATTGAGTTCTTGTGCTTCATAAAAGGGAAAATGGTCTTCGTGTAACCCCGAAAAAGTTAAGGTTTTGAAGACATGTCCAAAGCCTAAAATAGTGTCTGATATAAGAAGTTTTATTGGCTTACTTCAATTCTTCCGCAGGTTCAATTCTTCCGCGGGATCATTCCTAAGTTCCTGGAAACCGCAGCTCCTTTGACTGATTTGACGAAGAAAGATATGGTGTTGGCAAATAGAATGAGAAATGTGATATTACATTCCAAAAGTTTGAAAGATACCATCACCCAAGCCCCTATTCTTGTTGCCCCAGATTGGCACAAGAGCTTCAGAAGACATGTGGATGCCTCACAGTTTGTGGTTGAAGGAACTTTAACATAGCTAGATGAAAACGGAAAGGATCGTGTGATTGCAATCTATTCCAAAAAGCTGTCTCCTGCTGAAAGAGATAATTCCGCAAATGATAGGGAGTATATCTTTTCTTCAAAGGTTCAGATGTTATTTGGAAGGTTCACCATTTGAGATTATAGCTGACAATCATTTCGTTAAGCATCTATATACCAAGCCTAAACTAAGTCGAAAAGAGGCGAGGTACATCGAAACGCTTGTTAATTTGGAATATTTCCTATTACCTTGAAGCAAATAAAGATTCACATACTTGGTGATGCTTTGTCAAGAGCTCCTCATATAGTCAACTCCAAGGATACGGATAAACCTTCAGTTTAGGATGTGGAAGTTTTATCTATTGATTTTGATGATGTCCTTAGCAGTTACAACGATGACCAGTTCTTTGGACCTATTGCTAGAGCCATATATGGGAATTGGCCTTCTGGTGAGACGAAGAAAGTGTAGCTTGAAAAGATTATTCATATGTTCAGACGAGATGGAAAAAGACTAATTTATGGTAAGAAATTATGTCTTCCAAGGAAGACTGTTTCTGATATACTGCAGACAGCTCATGATTCGAGGATTAGTGGACATTTTGCTTTTGCGAAGACTTTATCCAGACTTGCAAATTATCACTGGAGACATAAGACACGGGATGTCCGAAACTACGTCCAGGGATATCTTCGTTTTCAGCAAGCAAAAGATTCGAATCAAAAGAAAATAACAGTTCCAACATCTCTAGAGATGCCTGAAAGTAGATGGTGATCTTTGGCTACTGACTTTATAGTTCACCTTCCAAGGACCAAGAATAGGAAATTTGCAGTTACGACATGGTTTGATCGTCTCACGAGAAGATTTCGTTTCATTCCTTGTAATGTGTGAATGGCACAGCAGTGGACGTTGTGAGTTCGTTCTTCATCAATATCTTCAAACTTCATGGTTCACCTGATAAAATTGTTTCAGACAGAGATCCTAAGTTTACTTCAAAGTTCTGGGAAAATGTTATGAAGCTATGAGGGGTAAAGTTGAAGATGCCCACAAGCCGTCATCCGCAAACAGATGGTGCGTCTGAGATTATGAATCGTATGGTTGAGAACTACCTGTGATGTTATTGCTCGTATCACCAGGATGATTGGGATGAATTATTACCTGCTGCAGAGTTTTCGTACAACTCGTCTGTGACTGAAGACCTTGGAATGTCGCCACTTGAGATGGATTTGGGGTATAATCCAAAGACACCTCTTCATATGATTGCAGGACCGAGATACCGATTGAGAGTGTTAAAGACTTTAGGGCAAGACTGAGAACCTCTTTGGAAGATGCGAAGTTCTCATACAGAGTGTCTAAAGCGAGGAAGACTGCGATTTCCTCTCAACAACATCAAGTTCCTGATTATCAAGTTGGATCAAAAGTATGGTTAAATACATCTTTATTCACGGATTCATACTCAAGGTCTCAGGAAATTCAAAAGCTTACCACTGGAAGATATGGACCATTTTTTAATTAGGTTGTTAATTGGAAAAAACGCTTTAAGGCTAGATCTACCGAGTCACCTCAAGATCCATCCCGTCGTTCATGTTATCCATACAACTCCATATAAGGATATCGCGCTGCCTATTCCTGATATACCAGATCCTGTACCGATGCCTGAAGTAGAAGAACAAGTCGTTGGAAGTATTCTAAGACATAGAGGACGCAATTCCTCACGTTACTGAAGGGTGCGCCTACCCATGAAGATGAATGACAGCCTACTCGAGATTTTGTGGATCGTGATGGAACCGTAACCGACGTCCGCACAAGTATATTGTTGAGAATGGACTACTTCCTGAGTATCATTGACGGGGTCGTCATCATTGACGGGTCGTCAATGATGAAGAGATGGGAATAATGTAACAATCTAGTAGGGGCTGGATTGTTCTGGCCTCTTCTAGAGAATTCTAGAGGCTTGCCAAAAGGGCAAATTTAGTGTGGCCTTTTTTTATTTTTTATTTTGCGTTTAGTTTTTATGTCGCATTCCTTTACCGCTTCTAGATGCTTCCATTTAGCGTTCTAGATATCTTTAGAACGATTTAGAAGCATATAATTAGAGTATTTGATATCTGTGATATTATACCCATCTAAGGGGGTTTGAATCACTATATAAGAGGTATTAGATGTCGAGTAGCGGCACCAACACCGAAAAACAATTTTCATCATCGATCAAAGTCAAAGTCTGAGTTATTATCACCTGTCTTCCTTTGCCCCAACTGGTCTTCCGTTTAACGATAAACAAGGCGGTATGCGTCATCCACTTTAGCAACCATAAGAGCAGAGGAGTTGTTAGATCCGTCATAGGAGGGGAGGCACATGCCTTCGCCGACGGGATGAAATCTGTAATTACGCCACGGGACGACCTAGAGGAACTGCTTGGGCGTAAGATCACCCTATGTATAACCGACCACATCTTCCATGCATTAAAATAACCCAAAATTTCCCCCTAAAAATGTTCACTGAATCCCACTCCCTCTATGATATCATCACAAAAACGCGACCACTACAAAAAAGAGGTTGATGATAGACGTGAAGGCTGTAAGAGATAGTTTCGAGAGGATGAAAATATCAGATGTTGAAATGGTACCTTCGCAGCGAAATCCAGCAGAGTCCCTGACTAAAAAGAAGCCCAACTCAGTCCTCGAAAGGGTTTTCGACAGGGTCCTCGACGAGGGGCACATGGAATATTGTATAAAGCCCTGTGTCATAAGACAAGCTAAACAATATAACGCCCAACTTTCGAATACATCAGTCGAGGGTGGGATTTTGTATGTTTTTAGGTGGAGTGCAGTTGCAACGAAACAGATGAATAGGCACTCCGGAATTAAGGCAGGTGGGCCTTAAGAATTGCATTAATCAGGTTGTATAATTTGTTACTGCGATTTGAGTTGAGGCTTATGTAAGTTAATAGTGCTATTTTTCTGTTAAGCACTGGAAGGGGTTCTGTTTTTCTTTCGCACCTCTATTTGAGGGCTTCTAATTTTATTTTGTTTGTTTGTTTTCTTTTTTTTGTTTGTTTTCTTTTTTTGTTTTTTTTTGTTATTTTTTAGTTCAATAAAATACTCTAATTACGTCTCTTCTCGCCGAGAAAGGAAGCTCTCCTACGGTGCTTGTTACTGCGCAGATGAGTCTCTAGGTCGATCTCCTGGCGAAGGTAATGTCGCAATCAGTACACCGCGGAGGATCCTTGCTTTCCCTTAACCTTTGTTCTGCCCTTGGTGCCTCCCACCAGCCTCGTGCACAGCTTTTTTCCGGAACTGACGAACTCGATGTCGCAGATGCGACAGTGAAACTTAGGCTTTGCCCTTTCTTGTTCCTCTCCCTTCTCTCCCTGTCTGTTGCGACTTTAAAAGCTGTGGTACTGACAAGGTCAATGCGGGCCTGGGCCCGGGAGGAAGTAGCCACGGAAGAGGACCCAAGGGCGGTTGTACGGTGCGACGGACGGGACGAAGGCTGTGCAGAGCGAGGGGGTTGTCTTGAGTAGCTAGAGGCTTGGGAAGGAGACCCGTTCCGGATGGAGACCTGTTCGATTCTTCGGACCCCTCCTCGGCCTCGTCGTCAATAAGGGGATGCCTAGGGTAAGCTGTGATGGCAGAGCTCTCCCCTTCGGTAGATCTGTTGACGAGGCCTTCCCTTTCTTCCCTCCGACGGAGTTCCTGATACCTTTGATGATCCTTCGGGGTGCGTAGTGGCTTCCTTAACCCTCCAACCATTCCTCGAAGTTCCAGGAAGGTTTTTAGAGTATAGCAGTCACTGAGGGTATTTCCCCCTTGAACTTCGAGCTAAGCACCGAAAGTCCAAAGAGACAAGGGACACCTGCAGTATAATGGGTATTGCCCCCTTGAACTTCGGTATGCACACCGTAAGTCCAAGGAGACAAGGGACACCACTGCCTAAAGGACAACAAGGAGTCGGACGGCAACGTTTGGAGCGGGGTTTTTGGATGTGGAGGTTTTGGGTGTGGGGGGTTTGGGTGGGGGTTTGGAGTGGAGGTTTTGGATGTGGTACTGGCTTGTTCTTGTCGGTCGAGGCTCACACCCCGGTCGACCAGCCTTTATATAGAGATTCGCAAATTACTAAAACGCACAAATTGCTACTAAATTCCTAGCAAAACATAAAAAGTAGCCCTTAGACCCCCCTATTCGCCTGTTTTGAGGCGCCTCTACTGTACTGTTGCGCAGTACACGCCATTTGTGGCTCAGAGCCATGCACAGTACTGTACATGGCTCTGGTATCCCGAATTTGTGGCCATAGGACACCGGCCACTGTGAGCCACAACACTATCCTCCCCCTACAGCAGGCCACGGGACGGCTTGAAATCCAAGGGGCTCTTACCAATCGAAGTTCAAATGAGCATTACATAAATCATTTTTTCTTCTTTTTTCTGCTTCTTCTTCTTCTACTTTTTTTTTGTGGTTTCCTTTTTAAAGCAAAACGCAGAAAAATAAATCACTGAAACATCTTAACATGATGTTTGGGTCGCCTTGTGTAAAGCTGCAGCCTGCGGGCATGAATAGGACGCCTTGTTTGGCGACCATGAAGTGACGCTAATTCATAACGAGGGTGCTTTGCCTTAATGATACGGCACGGTCCATAATACTGGGGAGGATAATGCAGGCCACTTGACAGTAGAACTTAAGGAATGCCCATGCGCTACTAAAACCCAGTCGCCCACCTGAAACGTGATGCCTGTTCCGCCCACAAAACGTTCTTGGCCTCTTAGCTGTTCCATGCTCGAATTCATTCTCCACACCCTGCAAGCCAGTAGTTCGTTCGCTCTATGGTCTTGGGTGGGGTTTGTAAGAGTCGACGTAGCATCCGTATGCACCAGACGGGGTGGTACTCCGAACATCAATTCAAACGGGGAGAAACCACTCGAGAGCCGCCGACGCCGGTAGCCGTACAGGACCGTGGGGAGTACATCTTCCCATGCGTCCCCGTGTTCCAACACCATCTTTTTTACTGAAGATTTCAGAGTTCGCACCATCCGCTCTGCCCTTCCATTAGACATGGGTGCGTAGGCCAGGATAGTTCTCCAGGAGATACCGTTTCTTTTCATGAAGTCCACCAGAGCTCCTGACGTGAAGCAAGTCGCATTATCCGATATTCTTACCGGCGGGCCAAAAGTCAACATAATCTCTTTCTTAACGAACTCTATCACTACATGGGCCGTAGTCGATTCCGCCGCGACGGCGAACGGCCATCCCGTTAGGTGCTCCACCGCTATTAGGATGTAGCGATTTTTCGATCCTTGCTTGGCGGGAAGAGGACCGGCAAAATCGATAGAATAAGTCTCGAATATATTTGTCAGGGGCACGTAAAGTGTTGTCTTGTAAGGGACCAAAGGCTTTGACTCCTGACATCCTCTACAGCTCTTCACAAACTCGTGAATGTCACTATAGACTCCAGGCCACCAATATCGATCCAACACGAACTGCTTGGTGGTTCGAACATCCCAATGTCCCATCTCGTCGTGGAACATCCTAAGTATCCCTACACGGGATGAAATGTGTGGAATAGCTCGGATACCCTTCGCGGTCCGTCGAAACAGCTGTCCTTCCCATAATATAAAGCTTTTTGCGCCCCTTTTGACCGAAAGTTTGAGTTTTTCGTTGTCCTCAATAATCTCAAACTTACTCAAATACCTAATGACATTCTGTAAGAATGGCTCCAAATCGAGATTAGTCACCTGAGACTCTGTAAGCATGGCGAGCATCCCTTCGTCCGATGTTGACCCTGGTTTTTCTGGAAGACCAAAGCGGGAGAGATAGTCTGCCGGAGCATTTTCCTTCCCTGCTCGGTACTCTATCGTGAAATCATATTCGGCTAGAAAATCGAGCCAGCGCGCTAACCTTCCGTGGACATCTTTCCTTTTGAACGCATTCCGGAGAGCTTGGTGATCGGTGATTAGCCGGAAGGGGTCTGACGATAATAGGTAAACGCGAAACTTGCGCAAGGCAAAAATTACGGCCAAAGCTTCTCTTTCGCTAGCACTGTAATTTCGTTCAGATGAATTCATAGTACGGCTCGCATATTGGATCGGGTGTACCTTTCCATCTTCTTTCTTTTGTGCTAGAACAGCCCCGATGGCGACTTTGATGCATCCGTCTCAACGACAAATGGAGCTGAGAAGTCGGGGTAGGCAAGCACAGGTGGCGAAGTAAGTTTTTCCTTCAGCTCCTCGAAAGCAGACGTCATTTCTTCCGTCCATTCGAATCTTCTATTCCCCGAAGTCCCAGCATGTAAGGCGGCTGAGATTCGGCAAATCCTTTAATGAACCGCCGATAGTAACCTGCCAAACCCAGAAAACTACGTAGTTCCGTTGTTGATTTTGGGACTGCTTTTTTTATAGCCACTACTTTTCTTTCATCGACACTTACGCCGCTTGAATCCACCTTATGGCCAAGGAGTTTCACTGAAGGCATCGCGAAACTGCATTTGGTTATTTTCAATTTCAGACCCGCAGCCGCTATGGCCTGAAATACTTCCTCAAGTGCTCCACATGTTCATGCAAGTCAGATGAAAAGACTACTACGTCGTCCAGATAGACACGTGCGAACGGGATGTCTCGTAAGACCTTGTCCATCATTCGCTGGAACGTTGATGGGGCGTTCATTAGTCCGAACGGCATTACTTCAAATTTAAAGGTTCCGTAGCGACAAACAAATGTAGTCATCTCCTTACAGTTTTCGCTCATGCGAACTTGCCAATAGCCGGCGAACAGGTCTAGTGTGGTAAAGACCGAACCTCCCCCAGCTCATCAAATATTTCCTCTATCCGGGGTAAAGGCCATCTGTCAGCCTTCATTTGTCTGTTGAGGGTGCGATAATCGACACAAAAACGAGGCTTTCCGTCCTTCTTTTGGGCAATGACCACCGGAAATGACCATTCAGATGCTGCAGGTGTAATTATTCCAGCCCTGAGCATGTTATCAATCTCAGTTCTTACTACGTCGTAGTGTTTTGGGGCCATCCGACGTGCCCGATGGTAGATTGGGGTTTTGTCTTTTAGCTCAAATCCGTGGGTTATAGGGACGGAAGCCGGACGCAACTCATTCATGTTCCACGCAACTACCCCCGTCTCCCGTAAGGCACCGCTTATATCTCTCTGAATACTTTTTGGAAGGTGCGCAAGACGAGCTCGTAGTGCACCGAGTAGCTCCTCTGTCTGACTGTCGTCTACGGATATTGCTCCCGACTCCCCAGGTTGCATATTAATTGGGATATCTTCATAGTCTCCATCCCTAACGACTGCCACCACCAGTTCATCTTCCGTATCAGAGGCGTTCGTGAATAAATCCGAATCGGAAGTAAAGTCTTCGCTCGGGGTCTTGTCTCCTTTCCCCTGCATGATCTTTCTTTCTGTGGCACGGAAGTCGGGCTCCAACGGGACTAAAACCTCTTTTCATCTACGCGTATTACAACCGAGTCCGTGTCGAAGTCCATAAGAGCCTTTAGTGATTTTAAGGTAGGCCTCCCAATAATGATGTCAAAGGGGGTATTCCACCACGAGGTACTCTAATTGTACCGTAAGGTCCTCAAAAGATGTCGGAACCTTTGACATGGAACCAACGCATCCAGCGACGACTCCATTAGCCACCGTTATTGTGCGAGTAGTTTCCTCTGGAGAAAGGCATAGGCGTTCCGAGAACTCTTTTGACATTACGTCCGGGACAGCTCCCGAGTCCAGTAAGGCCCAAGCCTCCGTGCCATACACTCGTAGTTTGGCCAACCGGAGGAGCCTGTCTGGGGTTTCATCTCTTTTCAGATGTTCTATCTGTGTAATCATTGAGGCTCTCGCGCCTGTAGGTTTTCCGATAAGACGGCGAATAACCTTCTTTGCTTCGTCCGCCTCTCCGCGTAGGAGTTGCCCGAAAGTAAGTCCACAGCTAGCATTTGAAAGTTCCGCAAGCACATCATAGCGGCTTACATACTCCTGCAACTGGCGAACAGCAGCCCTTTTCGACCTACTGGTGACTTTTCCTTTCTTCTTATTTCGCAAGTTTAGATCTGGTTCTTTTTGAGGGGCATTCTGGATGACAGGGGGATGATTGAGAAGCCTTGGGATTGGAATTCCGGTACGATCTTCTTGACGTGCCTGTTTTCTTACGGCTTGCCCGTCAGCTAGCCTTTTGGTAGCATTCACAGCTTCAACAGGAGCCTTTTCCTCCTTCATTACGGCAACTTTTTCTTCGGTATTTTCTTTAACACCTTTGTTGTCTGAAAAGCCGACCGCTTTCCTTACTTTGGTCCAGCAGGTAGCTTCCGAATGGCCTAGTTTATGGCACAGGGAGCAACGGATATCTCTCTCGGGATTTTTCGGACAACGGCTCGCACCATGTCCTGGTTCCCTGCAGTAGGAACAAAGACGTTCCCCCGCCTGTTGTCCGCCTGCTGGGCCCACGATGCCACGATTGTTATCTTTCTGTTTTTTGATGAGCAAAGTGAGTCTTGACAGATCTTCGGCCAAGGCGTCGACTTTGTCTTCGATATTCCTGGTACGGGCATCGGGCGTACCATGAGTTTCGCAGGAGAAACTTGTTGGGGTCGAGAGGAAGCGGAACCGATGAAAGACAGGTGATTGAACCAGAAATCTTTTAAAGCCTGCACTATCCCCGCGTAGTCTGTCGGGCCCCTAAAGGCGAGGAATTGTGCCAACTCACTATGGTTACAAGCGGCCGACCTTAACAGCCCAAATTTCGCCCGGTCATCAAAGCCCGCTTTTTCGTACAGCTTATCGATGATTTTCAGCGATCCGGGGATATCATCAATAGCAAAACCTGCTTCTAGGGCTTGCCGGATGACATCTTGAGGTTCCTCTGGAGCCGCAAAGTTTGAAATGATCCTTTGTTTTACTATTTTATAGTTCTTTGCCTCCTCTGTGAGTGAACCGTCTTTGGCAAAGGAGTCGTAGTAAAAGTCGAATGCAGCACCATCCAAGTGGGCAAGCAGTTTCATTGCTTTTTCGTCTTCTTCCTTACCAGCCATAACCACATTCTCAAAATAGAAAAAGAACCTGCGAACATCGTCGCTTCCATTAAAGACTAAGATACTGTCACCAGTTGAGCTCGAATCGGAAGGGGAATTAACCCCCCTCCACAAGAGTACCATAATAGTGCTATTTTTCTGTTAAGCACTGGAAGGGGTTCTGTTTTTCTTTCGCACCTCTATTTGAGGGCTTCTAATTTTATTTTGTTTGTTTGTTTTCTTTTTTTTGTTTGTTTCTTTTTTTTTTGTTTTTTTTTGTTTTTTTTTTAGTTCAATAAAATACTCTAATTACGTCTCTTCTCGCCGAGAAAGGAAGCTCTCCTACGGTGCTTGTTACTGCGCAGATGAGTCTCTAGGTCGATCTCCTGGGCGAAGGTAATGTCGCAATCAGTACACCGCGGAGGATCCTTGCTTTCCCTTAACCTTTGTTCTGCCCTTTGGTGCCTCCCACCAGCCTCGTGCACAGCTTTTTGTCCGGAACTGACGAACTCGATGTCGCAGATGCGACAGTGAAACTTAGGCTTTTTGCCTTTCTTATTCCTCTCCCTTCTCTCCCTGTCTGTTGCGACTTTAAAAGCTGTGGTACAGACAAGGTCAATGCGGGCCTGGGCCCGGGAGGAAGTAGCCACGGAAGAGGACCCAAGGGCGGTTGTACGGTGCGACGGACGGGACGAAGGCTGTGCAGAGCGAGGGGTTGTCTTGAGTAGCTAGAGGCTTGGGAAGGAGACCCGTTCCGGATGGAGACCTGTTCGGATTCTTCGGACCCCTCCTCGGCCTCGTCGTCAATAAGGGGATGCCTAGGGTAAGCTGTGATGGCAGAGCTCTCCCCTTCGGTAGATCTGTTGACGAGGCCTTCCCTTTCTTCCCTCCGACGGAGTTCCTGATACCTTTGATGATCCTTCGGGGTGCGTAGTGGCTTCCTTAACCCTCCAACCATTCCTCGAAGTTCCAGGAAGGTTTTTAGAGTATAGCAGTCACTGAGGGTATTGCCCCCTTGAACTTCGAGCTAAGCACCGAAAGTCCAAAGAGACAAGGGACACCTGCAGTATAATGGGTATTGCCCCCTTGAACTTCGGTATGCACACCGTAAGTCCAAGGAGACAAGGGACACCACTGCCTAAAGGACAACAAGGAGTCGGACGGCAACGTTTGGGAGGGGTTTTTGGATGTGGAGGTTTTGGTGGGGGGTTTGGGTGGGGGTTTGGGTGGAGGTTTTGGATGTGGTACTGGCTTGTTCTTGTCGGTCGAGGCTCACACCCCGGTCGACCAGCCTTTATATAGAGATTCGCAAATTACTAAACGCACAATTGCTACTAAATTCCTAGCAAAACATAAAAAGTAGCCCTTAGACCCCCCTATTCGCCTGTTTTGAGGCGCCTCTACTGTACTGTTGCGCAGTACACGCCATTTGTGGCTCAGAGCCATGCACAGTACTGTACATGGCTCTCGTATCCCGAATTTGTGGCCATAGGACACCGGCCACTGTGAGCCACAACATAAGTGATGGGACAAAAAGGATGATCGTATGATGTGGTAGACTTCAACATAGGTTGATTTTTCTTTACATTGGGTGATAGCTTAGACCCATAACAAATATCTGCCCCTGGTCCTTTCGACCCCCTTAAGTAGCTAAACTTTCTCAATTCCAACAAACTCAAATTATCTGTTTGTCTGACTTCAAGCTGCTAGAGCTGTCCTCACTACTTCTTATTAGAGCAGACACTGTCTCTAAATTGTAAATCTCAGATGAATTAGGAATATCTACTTCCTCAGAATTGACAATCTCTCAATTACAAGTCTCAGATGAATTAGTCCAACAAAGACCGTGGCCAGAGCGCCGATCCGAACGGTTGTGCATTCAGAGTGGATAAAGATTGATCGACGCAACCACGGCCCCCACTCAGAGGGGTCATTCCGAAGTAAAGCATCATAGTTATTGGAATCCTCAGCGTACCTCCGACTAACGCCAACGCCCTCCCCTCGCGCGTTGACATCCACAGGTACCATAACACTTCGTGCTGTAAGCACACTTGCACTAGCCTTGGGAGTAGTCACGCCTGAATCTTTCTACTTTTTAGACCCTCCAGCACACAGACCTACCCCCCCCCGCCTTGGGAAATTGTCGTCCTACATCTCTATTTAGTTACGCACTAAAGATCCACCCCCCTGTATATCGACGGCTCGGAAATTCTTTTGCTTGCCTAAGTGGAGCGACGTCGGCGTTATCACTACAACCATTGCTCCAATAATGAAGCGAGTGGTGTGGTAAGTTTATCTCCTCACAATGGGATTGCTCTATCCAGGCAAACTGCTTCGATAGTCTGTTATGTAGTCGAATAGTTAAGCATCGAAGTTGTCTCTCTGATAGCGATATTTGTGCTGAATAGTGAGTTGTGACTATTGACCTCTTTCCGCACCTCTTCATCGCCACGATCACGGGAATGGGGCTTCTGAAAAGCCTTCTTACAAGCCGATTCGAACACAACGCAAACCAAACCGCTCCCAACGCGCCACCGCCCCTCGGGCCATCCTAAAAGTCAACCAACAAAAACTGCAATGCGGTAAAACAGTGGCCCCTCGCCGTAATATCCACCGCCCCAATCCTACACCCCACTTGCTCACAACAATCCTATAACACTCATCAATTTGCAACCGTCTCAAAACCCTAATAAACA
This sequence comes from Kappaphycus alvarezii, assembly GCA_002205965.3. NCBI lineage: Eukaryota > Rhodophyta > Florideophyceae > Gigartinales > Solieriaceae > Kappaphycus > Kappaphycus alvarezii. Next base: position 57,456 of record NADL03000216.1, read on the forward strand.
CAAACCATGCATTCCCAAATGCCACATTCCCCGGAGTAAACTGGTCCGCAGCCCCTCCCGCCGCAAGTTGCGGTCCACCCACCGTCCTAAATGCCACCTTCGCTGCCTCCAACACATCCTGGGCATACCTCAACGACGTACGCACGTCCTCGCGATCGCCGATGCGAATATGACCGCCCACGTAAACGCCGAAATCGGTGGCCAAAATGCGTTGATGCGCGCGAATGTACCCGCGGAAATCCTGTGTGATGGCGAAATTAAACGGCGGGGCAAAGCGAGGAAACACGATATCGACCATCATGGTGACACCTGGGCCATCACGACTCGGAGGGATATGCAAGAGCATATCCTGCTGGCTATGACCGCCTACGATGCGCATGTTGACGCGTAGTTGCGGGTCAAGGATGAGAGTCCTGCCTCTGCGGCCGACGGTGACGGTCGGGGTAAGGCACGATTGGTAGTGGAATCACGGATGAGACGCCTGGATTCTGCGGTACCCAGATGAGGACGCGGGCGTTTGGGAAGCGACGGGTCATAAAGTTGAGGAAGCGGGTTGTGGCGCCGATGTGATCAAAGTGTGCGTGGAGTAGACGACGTCGATGCGGGTGGGGATGGTGCCGTTGAGAATTTGGAGGGCGGCGTCTGTGGTTCGGGTCATGCTGCCGACAGGGGTTGGAGCGTCGTTGTCGACGAGGTCGAGGAGGATGAGGCGGGTGTTGAGGTGGAGCATGATGGAGAGGTAGAAGCCGTCGTTGTAGATGTAGACGCCGCGACGGGGGTTGTGAGGGTGAAGGGGCGGCTTGAGGGGGAGGAAGGAGGAGGCGGGGACGGGGAGGAGGTTTGCGCAGATTTGATCGGTGGTTAGGGTGGAGAGGCAGGAGCGCACTGCGGGGCAGAGGTTGTGTTGGTTGTGTTGGTGGCATGGGTTGGAGGGAGTAGAAGGGGAAGGAGGATGAGGAGGATGAGAAGAGAGGACATTTTGGGTGAAAAAGGTTGGGATGGCTGGGTTGATGGGTGGAGGTAATTGGGGGAAGTGGGATGGAGCAGGTACTTATACACAGTAGCAGGGCGGGGAGGGTTTAAAGTCGGTGGATGTGTTGTATGGATGAGGCGGGGTATGAGGGGGTGTTCAATGGGCGGTTTCGGGGCAGGGGGTGCGATTCCGGGGGGGGGGGGTGGGAACAATAGAGGAAGAGGTTGTCCTGCGGAGGAAATGATGGAGATATTCACGGCAGTGGTACGGTATGCGATATCTGATGCGGATGGAGATTGGGACTGGGCGGGTTGCGGTGGATTATTGAAGTGCAGAGTTTGCAAGTTTAGTACATCGCCTCCGATGAGGTATGTACATTTCTTTACATGAGACAATACAGTATGGCACGTGCGCACAAACAGTGCAGTACAGTACAGTGCAGTACAGTACAGAATAGTCCGCAGAATTACGATGTCTGCCATCCACATCGTTACGCAACGCCTACGGAACCTCCACTGCTCCTCCGGTTCTCAGACTATAGTACGAAGGCGCTCTGAATCGTGTCACTATGTTCCAGACCCGCAGTGATCACGACTCGAAGTGGGACATAAACATGACATAGTAAGTAGGGATGGCGAGGTAGGGACTTTTTGTACAACGCGGGAGACGGAAAGGATGGCGGTGTGCGCGGTTTGTTTGTGAGGTGGTGGGAATAGAGTTTCTACACTTTTTGCTGTGAACCGTACCGTGGACCGTACATTGCTGGTGATTAATGCACTGCTGCATTATAGTGAGTAGAGCGGAGTTTGATTTCAATTGAGGCTGAACAAAATTGCAAGAGGGCAAAAAATAAAAACGTCATTATGTATAGTAATGGAATCTCGAGACCAATTTCCATAGTTTGCCGTAATGCATTGCGAGACTCTTTATTCTCGTACGATAATTTACCCGTACAGTATTGTCCAAATCTCAAACCGTGGTGGTGGTAAATCTTTATTGGTTGTACAATGTCGCACAGAAGCGTGCGGAGGGTATTCAAATCTCAACCACTGTACCCTCTTTTTTCATCAAAATGGTCTCGTGGCCACTTGTACAATATCATCCTGCAACATGTGCTCTCCCAGGGTGTCGAGAGATTCTGCACATGAGGAATGATTTGGTTCTTTAATTTTTCGCCCACTTCTCTGTTTCAGCGATGTCAAACGCCGGTCCCCGGCGAACGGCTCCAGTCTTCTATCTCGTCTGAGCTTCACAGTTCGACGTTTGATCGGATCTTCCGTTCATCCTCTGACCGCGACAGATCTCGCCTCCTATCCCTCCGTGAGTGATCCTGTCCGCTTTCTCAACTTTTCTGCACCCTCACCGGGCATCTATCTGTCCTCGCAAGCCTGGATAGTCGCTGTGTCTCTACGCCTCGGCCCCGGGCTTTTCTCTGGTCACGATCGATGTCCGGTATGTGCTCGTTGTTCCAACGACATCTCCCCGTTGCTCGATCCCCTGGGCAAACATGCCCTCGCCTGTAAGTACGACGATGGGCAGACTCGTCGCCTAAATGTCTTGCGCAACGCTATCCATCGTTACTGTAAGGATCTCGGAATTTCTGCCCTTCCTGAACATCTGCCTTCCTCCCTTCCCCTTCGTCCTCTACCTCGTCCGCCCTTCGGATAGATCTTTATATTCCTGCCGCATACGGCCTCGACCCGAAGGATATCGCTTTGGATGTCACCGTTGCCCATCCACAGGTCACTTCTCGCGCTTCCCAGTGTGCCCTACAGTATCTGGCGGCGCAGCTGCCTCTATGGCTGAACGTGCGAAACACACGCACTACGGTCTAGTCTGCCACACGAATGATATACAGCTCCTTCCTGTTGGTATTGATGTGTTTGGTGCCCTTGGGGGCCGAGGGTGCGACTTTCTTCCGGCGCCTTTCTACGTTCGCTGCTGCCCGTCGAGGCACCACTCCCAATGGGAGCTGCACCTCCTAATCACGCGCTTTGTTTTCTGCTTGCACGGGTTGCAAGCGCGCCAGGTTCTTACCAGACGCATTTCCGATTAGTTTCTCTCTCATCCCCTTCGCATGTTAATTTCTCTGTCATCCCCCTCAGCATGTTCTCCCACATGCTTTTTACACATCCTGTAAAGACTCCACACATGAAAAGTGCGGTTCGGCTGTCCCCGGTGTATGCTAGACATGTTCAGGATAATGGGTAATGCGAGTCATGTGCCTAAATGGCTGGCTCGAAGCCTGTCAGCAGGCATGACGCATTGGACATCACTGCTGCTGCCGCATGCCTCTGGGTTATAACCATCAAACCGTCCCGTGTATCTCCATTGCCCTAACAGCCACGTTCCGCGCCACGTCGGTTAGCACTGCGTAGGCGTCTGGGTGCCAGCCCCCGAGGGTGGATATAGGGATCGGCATGAGTCCGCTCGTGCGGAGGTCGCGATAAAAGATTCATATCTTCTATGCTTTGCAGCCTTTGCCGCGTTGAGGGATGTGAGCGGGTTAAAGGTGCGCACTCTCCTGTTGGATGGCGCGACTGGGTTGACAAAAGTGACATCGAAGAAATCCGTGCCTCCAGTGCTTCCATTGCCCTGATGTCTGGCCTTGCACGATGAAGGCCATCCCTGGGCTCGATGGCGGGTGACGAGCAGCTTTCTGCAGGTCTTGGGCAAGCAAGTGAACTTGGCGGTCATGTCTTCGAATTCTGTGGCCCTCGTGAACACAGTGCAGGAGATGATCCCGAAGCAGTCGAGTGTTGCTGGACAGTTTTTCCTCGGGCACGGTGTGTCCGGAGCGAAAAGCGGAACTTCAGAGTAGTATTGAAGCCATGTCGAGAATTCGCGGGAGTCGATAGTAGTCTTCAGGCCCGGGCACGGGGACAGTACGCCCATTCCTTCGCCCCTGATAGCGCCATCGAAGCGCGAAAAGACTGCCTCCTTGCGTCTCCGAGAGGTATACCGTCTTGCACAGCCTCGTGGACTTTTTCCGTGAGGGGGTAAGGTTTGGGTGTTTTACTCTTGGAAGATATATCCGATCTACCGTGAGTGTCTTTTGCGAAGGTGTTTTGTTTGAGCAAAAGGCACTGAACGGAAGAATTCTTGACTGTAAGCAGGATTGAGACCAAAGCCGGTGAGCCTCCACGGTGTCTTCATATGTTGTGAGGCTCCTGATGGAGGCTGGAGGCTGGCAAAACATTTTCGCACAGCCTGTTGGAGGCTGAACTGGAGGCCAGAAACGCAGCACCTGCGATATCTTTCGCGGACGTGAATCCTAGTCCAAGGGGGGTTTTTTTCCTCCTTGGATTTGACAGGTAGTTGCATTTCCCGAAAAATTTCAGAGTCGAGGACTCCCCCAGCCAACGTTCGGACGCCACGCTCCATCATTCCGTCGAATATTGCAGCACCGTGTGCGGTGCACGATGGCGGTACTACGCGCAATAAACACCCGATCTTACAGACCCCGAAGCAGTTCCACAGGAGCTGAAATGCCACTTGCGTATTCTCAATATCGACGACAGCGTTGAGGAATGCTTCGAGGGAATGTACATGAGAGGTGAAAAATTGCGTACTAAACTGTGCGGAGCCGACGGGGGCGTTGAGGACAGTTGTGCCTGCACTGTATTCCTGCCTGAGTTCCATCGGGTAAAGGCGTTGCACTGCGTCAGGCGGTGCAGAAGACCACCAAACCTTACATTTGGACAGCGAAAGATGAAGTCCTCGGGTTGTTGCATCGAGCGAGGAGATGATATCGAGTGCTTTGAGGAGGTGGTCGTGGCGTCCGATGATGTATCCATCGTCATGGTACCACAGTTGGAGCAAGAGATTTCCGACGTTCCCATCTTCTTCGTCCCCAGAGACTAGGAGCTGCTGAATTTTGAGTACGATGGGGTGCAGTACCAGGTCGAAAAGGAGGCAGCCGAGGTTATCGCCCTATTGTGCCCCTCGCACACTACGAATGGTGTGAGCACCGACCTACAGATATGCAGGTTCTTGTGCGTAGCAGTATGCGACCCACGGCAAAAGCTCGGGGAAGATATTCTTCGTGGCGTCCAAGAATGCGGAGCGGCTGCATAGGTTGAAAGCATTCTCAAAATCTGCGGTAAGCATCCCATAGTCGGAATTATGTCTGAACTTTTGAACCACTCGTCGAACGCTGTGTACGACTTTGTCCGTTCAACATCGAGTGACGATCCCCACCTGCAGCGGTTGCTGGTAACTGGCTGCTTTCGGAGTGGCTCTTTTCATAAGGCAGCTGCCGGCCAGCCTGCGAGGCTTTTCACACACAGCGATTGGTCTCGGTGTCATGTCCTTCTTCGCTAGGGGTGTGAAAGGTGCCCCGCTATCCACGGAGCTAGGGGGCTGGAGCTCTTCCGGCTGCTAAAATATTCACGATTCTCGTGATGGAGGCGGAGACCTTATCAGTTCTACGAGGTGGTTGGGCCGAAGACCGGAACCCGCCCCCCAGAAGAGCCCGATTTAAAACCTCTGATAGCCGCTAGGACCTCTTCTTCACTGAAATCTCGAAATTGGGGGACGGACTCCAGCGCAATTGGTCCTCGTTTTTTCGGTTTCGGCAGGCAGTTGTTGGTGTTTGGCGAGGAGTGCATCAACTACGCCTGGTGTTGGTGGGAGGACCCCCAGAGAACTTAATGCCTGGGCGGCCTTACCGTATGTGTGAAAATTGACCAAATATTTTAATCTCTATCCCGGTGTCCTACAGTGATGCTGAATTGTGGAGCAATATTTTTATTGAGGCCCACAATTTATATTTATTATGAATCATCAAGGAATAATTTTATCTATTTTACACTGGCACTATTTTATGCTAGGTAATGTACTGTTACAACGATCCAGCACATTTGTGGACGGGTTTTGACACACTACGTAGTGTGATCGGTGTCCAGCAAGGCGACCCGCTCAGCGGCTTGCTCTTCGACGTGGTTCTCCATAGGCTAACCTTGAAGATACAAGACATGCTGACGTTGTCGAAGGGCGACAAAGAGGTCCAAGAGATATTCCTACAGCTGTGGTATCATGATGACGGCTACATAGTGGCCAAACATGCCTCTCTGCTGAAAGCTATCGCAATTCTGTCCTCTCCCGAGGCAACGCGCCTCGGTCTACACTTGGCACTTCCCAAGTGTAAAATATGGTGGCCCACAGCTCCAAACGAGGTCGTCACAGCCGCGTACCCCCGGAGATCCAACAAGTCTACAGCGAGGGAACTGCGGTCCTGAATGCGCCTATCGGCTCAAATGATTTCATGAGGCACTACTTCACCAACCATGTGCTCTCTCTGGAACCCTTTATGCAGGCCGTCACGGAACTTCAGGATACACAGGTCTCGTTCCAGATTTTAAGAAACTGCTTAGGAGTATGTAAGTTGGGCTATCTCCTTCGGGTCGTGCCGCCATCGTGCACCATCGAAGGAGCCACCTATTTCGACCAGCTGATGGAACAGTCAATGAGGACTTTGGCAGGAGGCGTCCTCGACAGCACAGTCTTTCGGGAACTGCAACTCCCGCTCAAACAAATTGAGGACAAAAAGCCCACATTAAGAATCGGTCTTACATCAGCCAAAGACATCGGCGCAGCCGCCTTCTCGCGTCTAGCTCACATACAAACAAGCTAGGTGAGCGATGCCTGCCGTCTGCAGTGAGCGACTTGGCAACTTACGAGGAGGCCAAGATGGCATTCACTCAATGGAATTCATCTTGCCGCCCGGTCGACAGGCTCCCATTCAGTCGTTTTTGCTCTAACCCTCCATCGCAAAAGACACTGACTGACGCAGTCCATGCTGCAATACATGAAGGGCTCCCGGTGGGTAGTTGCCGTACACAGGCCTTCAGGGCCTCAATGAGTCTCCAGGTGCCAAGGAATGGGTCCATTGCCCTCCCACAACAGGCTTGAAAACCGCAATAGGCACACGACATTTCTCGGTGTGGCTCAAATACTATTGCCAAGCCCCGCTCTTCGAGCAAGGAACCCCATGTCCAAGAGTCGGTTGCCCGGAAACAGTGGACGTCCACGGCGACCGCTTGATCCACTGCAGGTACGGAGCGCAACGGATCGTCCGCCACGAACCATACTAAGTAACGACCTGAGCCTTGGCGCAAGGCATCCTGCCGTCGAGCCCCTGTCGCACGGGGAACACAAAACAAGGCCGGACATCAGGGCAACGGGTGCCACTGGCGGCACCGATTACTTCGATGTGACCTTCGTGAACCCGCTGGCCCCTTCTCACCTCAGAATGAGAACATTCAACCCCCTTACCAGCTTGAACGCAGCCCACGCGGACAAGCTCCGAAATACCAGGGATTCTTAGCCAGCTTACCTGGCAGGAACAGACTCGTGCCCGTTCCTATCTCCACACTCGGGGGTGGCATCCCGAAGCGTTCCGCCACATCACGGAGGTAGCCCGAGCAGTCGCCAACCGAGCCCTGGACCAATACTCCAGGGTGAGGACAATTCTCCTCCAACGACACGCGGCGTTGATGGTCACTTCTAACGCAGCCTGCTTGTCAACCGGTCTACCAGCTACTTTCTAGCTGGTGCTACTTTCTAGCTGGTACACACGCTCAAGCACTTGCAATGTAGGTCCCGCCAATGGTTTGATTACAAATACAGAGGACTCTCAACCGTTCCATTACTCGCAGTAAACTAAACCAATTTTCCCCCTAATTTATGCTGAATTCAGTGTGAAATAATTTTTATGTCCTACAGTTGGGTTTTATATTATACAGGCTATAATTATTCATTTATGCTACCAACAAATTATTATCTGGATGATTGCTTACCTGGAAAATACTGCAATAATTATTGCTGAGCCTAAATTATGTCTACCAAAATTATTGAACGGCTCACCTGATTTTTGTAGCAGGTTCACCCTGGTGTAGAGTATAAGTAGTCTAGGTTGTTAGAAATATTTTTACATCCTCGGGCTATCGAAATATTCCCCTCGATCAGATATTATTAAATTTGGTTTTCTATTCATTATTCATTCTAAGTCCGATTGTGGCATTTATTTATTTATTCAAGTTGGAACTATTTATTATTATTTGGATCTACCTATCCCAATTATTTTGCAGTTATGGGCCCAGATCGCCCCGAAATTCCTTCAAGGCCGAAATTTTCATGGGATCTTCGCACGGCTCCTTGGACGGATGGTAAAGGACCTCAAGAAAAATATTTTGATGCTGTTCAAAAATGGAAATCTGTTCATGATTTATTACCAGCATCAAATTCTAATAAGGTTCCTAAGGCAGTACAAGGTCTTGTCTTACAATCACAATTATTTGGACGAGCTCTTGATATTTGTAAGAAAATTCCAGACACAGAAATTCAGTCTGAAAATGGTGCATTAGCGATTGCTAACGCTATTCATAAGGTGGATCCTCTATCATCTATATCAGATACATTTCAAAAATTCTTAGATCTATTGCACACTACTCGTGGTGATAGTGAGTCTTTCAAAAATTTTGAATCACGGTTTGATGCTCAAATTGCCCGATTTCATTCATCTACTGGTACTTCGAAATTACCTGAAGCACTGGTATCATTTTTGCTCCTGGCTAATTCCAAAATTGATTCAAACCAGCGAGTATCTATTTTGGCTGCTGCTTCTCCGAAGCATGAAGAAGCCGATTTGGAAAAAGGAAAAATCCTAGAATTAATCAAATATTCAGAAATATCATCTATTATTCGTGCATGTGATAAACCAAAAAATACAAATCAAATATATGGAAATGCTCAAAAATATATCTCTTCAAGTCAATCAAATATTTCATACGGAGAAAAGAAAAATTTCAAGAAAAATAATAAGCAAAGATTATCTCCTGAAGACTTTGCTGCCTCAAGGCAAAATCAACTTGTGACCGATGTGGAGAAATTGGCCATTGGGCCTATGAAAAAGATAAATGCAAGAGTGCTAAAAATTATCATAAAGGTTCATCATCTAGAATGGGAAATGCAGAAAATATCAAAGACAAAAATGATTCTGGTTCTGTAACATTTCATATGGTAAAAACGGTGCTTGATTCTCCGTCAAATACGTTATACCCAGGTCCGTTACTTGATGATGGAGCACCGTATAGTGGAATGGGTATTGTTGAATTACGAGCACTTTCGAAATTTATTTTACCGAATGGAATGGAATTCTTGATGAACTTCCTGAATGTATCAAGGACACGCCCTTCTGGCAATACGGAAATGGCGACCACTCAAGCGAAAAAAGAAAAATGATCGGTTCAATATTTTTATCAGCTATTTCAGACAATGGAAATCAGGTTAAAATAAGGCATCTAATAATCAGTGGATCATCTCAATGGGTTATTGGAAGAAATATCACAAGAAAATCAAATATTATTCATATGACGGACAATCGCATCGAGTTCGAGTCCGCAAATAATTCAATCGATTCTATAACATTGGTGGATCATGGTCATCATTGTTATGTACCCGGAAATATATTTATACAATCATCCGAACCTATTGAAAACTCATTTCTATCAGCAATTTGTTCCAACAATATCAATACATCAAAAAATATATCTTGGGCTGAAAAGAAGAAAATAATTAATAAGGTTCACAAACATGTATGTGGTCACTCAAATTATGATGATATAAAACTATTGTTACAAAGAAATTTTATATGGGACGATGAATGCAAAAAATATTTATCAAGCATAATTGACTCCTGCAAATTTTGTGATGTCACAAAAAAACCATCTCATCCTCGTGCAGTATCTTTAAGCTCTATATCTCGCGGATTTAATGAATTGGTTTGTGTGGATCATTTTTTTGTGGAAAACTTGGATATTTTTCACATTATGGACTCAGTTACCAGGTATTCAACTGGTTCAATAGTGCCCTCTTTAAGGATGGAAAATTGCATTATTGTATTGAGACTCTCTGGTTAACACCATTTTGGGACCCTAACAATTTAATGGGAGATCAGGCGTTTGACAATGATATTTTAGAAGCTATCTTGAGGAAAGAGGAATTTCGTTTTGTCCTATTGGTTCCCGCCGCCATAACAAAAATTATTGAGTCAAAACATAAAATATTGAGAGACATTTATATCCGTTTAAAAATATCCGATTCTTCTGCAAGTAATACGGTTCGTATTGCTCGAATGTTTCAAATATCGAATGATTTATATGGAAATGATGTTGTTTCTTCATACGAGCTTGCCACTGGTCACACTCGACCCATCGATAATTCTGGTCCTCGAAGTCTACCAAATGATTTAAGAGAAGCTCATAATGAGCTAATAGCCAAGAGGAAATTAAATCTTATTCTAAAATCAAAGTCTGTGACCGATATTCCAATTAATGTTGGCGATATTGTGGAAATTTTTATTCATCTACCAAATCAGAAAAGAGGATCTTGGTCATCGCCCAAACCAGTATTGAAATTCGACAAAAAATCTCTTATCGTCACAGTACCTGGATCCAATGGAAAATTTATACATGCTGCAATTGAAGATGTCCGACATTCCGTTTCATCTAATGAACTAGCATACCAAATTCAAAAGGCAAATGATTTATTGAATCAGTCTATTGAATATTCTGTGGAAGATATTTCTGATGAAACAAATATTACCGAAGTGAAGAATGTGGGCGAAAACAATTTTGACGATCATTCTGATGATGGTAATTTTAACCAAATATGAATACTGATGTCGAAAAATATAATGAATCAGAAATGATGGAAATTTATCAGAATCTAAAAACATATTATCTCTCGAACATGTTCCGATTGAATCTGAACTTAGTTCCCTGCACCCTGAAAATTTAATTCATATCCCTATTGATGAAAACGATGGAATTGATGCGCATGAAATTGAGTTGTTACCTGGAACGGAATTGAAATCATCTGAACAAAAAGATCTGAGTTTTTATCATAAAAGGTTTGGATCTAAAGAATTTTTACTTCATCAAGCATCTGGACTTCCATCTCATATTATTTCAAATGCGTACAATACGGAAGAAAATAATTTTCTCACTACCTGTTCAAAAATTCATGTTTCAAAAATTCCTCCCGACTCGAATGTAATATCCAGTCACGTTTTATACAAAATAAAAATTTTGGATGATGGAAAATATTATTGCAAGGCTCGAATTGCTCCGCATGGAAATGAGGACAAGGAGAAAAATAATTTGAGAACTGATTCGGAATCTTGTTCTCCGATGGCAATTAGAATTCTCTTATCAATTGCTACAATTTTTAAATGGAATTTATCAAAGGTTGATGTGAAGTCTGCATTTTTACAATCTGGATCAGCATTACGAGATGTTTATGTGAGACCTCCTCGGGAATGCTCCGAAAAATCCTTCTATTGGTTATTACTGTCTGCTTCATATGGGTTAGTCAACGCGAATGCAAAATGGCAAATACACTCTGATAATACTTTCTTTGACCTCGGATTGAAATCAGTCGTTTATATACCCCAATTATTTTTCATGAGTTTAAAAGGATCATTAATTCTGCTTGTTGTTAAATTGGTCGATGATATACTTATTACTGGACAAAAAAATTAAGAAGCAATTTATCCAAGATCTTGGGAAAGTATATAAGCTTGGTACAATCGTACATAGTCCTGGATCTTTTATTTCAATGGAGTTAAAATCATGCAGTTTGATGACTATAAAATTAATGTCTCAGCTGATGAAAAGCTAAATGGACTGGAACCCCATTCAATATCAAGAAATCGTCGAAAACAACCTGATGAAGAAATGAACTCATTTGAAAACTTTGCTTTTAATTCGTTAAACGGATCAATTGTCTATTTGGGTATGGTTGCATCTCCAGTGTCTGCCTTTACAGCAAGTTATTTACAACAGAAAAGGTCAAATCCATTGGTTCGTGATTTATCTATCCAATCTTCTATGCTTCGGAATTTAAAATCTTTTGGTTCTACAAGCACGTATCGGCGCCCGGAAGTTTCTGGAAATTTCAATTTATCAGTTGTTGTTTTTTCTGATGCAGGAAAACCAGCCGGATCGACAAATGCTCAACTTGGATGTATTGGTGGGTTGCTAATTGGCTCCTTAAATTGTAATTCAATATTTCATACAATTTATTGGCATTCACATCTATCTCGGCGTCCTGTTAAATCTATTGCATCTGGTGAAATATTGGCTGCTGGTGAAGCTATCGAGGAAGGAAAAATTATTGCAGCAGCATACAGTACACTTCTAAATATCAATATTCCTCTTCATGTTGCTGTTGATTCAAAAGATCTATTCAGCTCTCTATCTACTTGTCGTGTGCCTGAAGATAAATCTATTAGAGCGGATGTTCAATTAATTCGATATAATTTCGAAACGAACAAAATCAAGAAAATGCTATGGATACCTGGTTCAATTAATCCTCCGACCCGCTCACAAAAAAGGACAGTCCTGTATCTGACATGCTCAAGCTCCTTTTATTTGATGGATCTATACCTATGGATATGAGTAATATTTTATCTCGGGATTCATCTCAGTCAACAGGATAAATTTAGTTCAATATTTCAAAGGGGAAGTAGTGTGAAAATTGACCAAATATTTTAATCTCTATCCCGGTGTCCTACAGTGATGCTGAATTGTGGAGCAATATTTTTATTGAGGCCCACAATTTATATTTATTATGAATCATCAAGGAATAATTTTATCTATTTTACACTGGCACTATTTTATGCTGAATTCAGTGTGAAATAATTTTTATGTCCTACAGTTGGGTTTTTATATTATACAGGCTATAATTATTATTTATGCTACCAAAAATTATTATCTGGATGATTGCTTACCTGGAAAATACTGCAATAATTATTGCTGAGCCTAAATTATGTCTACCAAAATTATTGAACGGCTCACCTGATTTTTGTAGCAGGTTCACCCTGGTGTAGAGTATAAGTAGTCTAGGTTGTTAGAAATATTTTTACATCCTCGGGCTATCGAAATATTCCCCCGATCAGATATTATTAAATTTGGTTTTCTATTCATTATTCATTCTAAGTCCGATTGTGGCATTTATTTATTTATTCAAGTTGGAACTATTTATATATTTGGATCTTCCTATCCCAATTATTTTGCAGTATGCCCCCTCCTGGGCCAATCTCGTTGCTCACCGGAGATTAAGCTTTGCTGCGTAGATTCCGTGCTACGGGGTGCCGCCTGTTGAGTGGTCTGATCCAAAAAGTCTCAAATTGCGCAGTGTTCCAAAGCTCCAACCTGTCCTTCATTCGGTCGGCGAGTGATTTCCAGCGTGTCTCGGTACAAGAGCTGGTGTAGGATAGGTTCGTTAGCATGACGCCCGAAATAGGAATAGTTTAACAAACTCTTTGGTGGCGCTAGGGTGACCATCTTCGCGGGCTTGTGCAGAGTCATTCATGGCTTTTGCATAAGCCTCCGCCAAGCAGCTGCGGAACTTCACAGGAATATGTGCCATGATGGGCGTGTGTGAAGTAAATATTTTTCCGTGTGGGGCAGTAACTGGAGGATCGGTTCCAGGGGAGTGGCTGAAATGTCCGGCTGGGCGCCATCCCGGAGATTCTCGACCCGCTCCGGGGTGGGCGATCGTCGACAACTAAGACAGGGTGGGCACTGTAGTGGGTCTGCGCAGTAGTGAATCATGTAGAGGAACATAGTGCCTGGGCGCTGTACGTAGACTGCATTTTGGGTCGTTGGAGTACGAGAACACATACAAGCCGTCTGAGGTGGGACGCGATACCCTTGACCTGATATACTGGTCGTGACACCACAGTACCAATATTCTAGGGTGGATAGGTACTCTGAAAGTTTTCAAGCTCGTGACGCTTAGTGGTCCTAGCTTAGAGCCCAGAATATGCGAGCTGCTAAGGCGCGCTAACAGCTGTGCGACAGTTTTGATTCGAGGTTTTTCTGGTGCACAGCGGGCAATAGCCGACACGTGGTAAGGTTTCGTTCAGACGCTGGCCAGACGTCGGGCGGGCAGAGACCCAGTGGGCCCTGTGCCTGTCGAGTGGTATGTGTTCTGGCAGATCCTGGGTCACCATTGAATTGGCCTTGCAATGGAAGTTGGTTCGGGTTCCTCGTTTGCTTGTCGCGATTAATTACTGCTTTCCTCTCTGATTGCGTTGCGAAGGACTATACCTCCTAACCAGACAGCCACGACTGTCTCCGTTGTTATGGTCCGCAACGACCCTCCGGATCCAACAAACAGTCTCTACAAACGCGATACCGGTAACACATTGACGCCTCAGGCATCTGCGTAACTAAAGATTCGGTCAGTTGCGGTGCACACTCAGCGACCAAGGTTGAAAAGTTTACTCTACTGCGAGGGACAAGAATGCGCGGAGGTAAAAATTTGTATTGAAAAAGAAGAGAAGAAGAAGAAGACATTACCAAGCAGAAAAGGGGGGGCTAGCGGCCCTCAAAAGGGGAAAATCTATCCGAGCCAGGAGCGGTTGAGTTGTCGTCGGTTGATCGCGACAGAAGTTCGTTGTTGTATGAGCGAACTGATAATCGTGAACAGCGATCGCGCTCGAAGGGAGGGCTACTGCCTTTCCGTAGAGCGATGTACTCAGCAATTCTTGACAGACCTCGTTCGGCACGGGACCGGCAGACCCGTATATATCGAAAGCCATCAGGTGGAAGTCGATACGTAGTTCGGCGCAGAGGTGGCCATAGCGGAGAGATTTTCGCGCGCTCAGATGCAGTAAGGGCAGCGAGGGGCGTGTGAATCCGCTGTTGGGCGTATGGAGCGGAGTGGGGGAAGAAGACGAAGAAGACTTTACCAAGCCAGAAAAGGGGGGCTAGCGGCAGTGCTAAAAGTAGTCCTCATATGAGGACAACGGTCCAATAGACATTAAAATTCTTGTCGCCGACCTTTACACGTGTCTCGCACCTGTAAAATTCTTAACAGGTAAACCGCGATTCTCGTACATCTCTTGTCAAAGCATTCAGCGGCCAGAAAAATATTCTGTGCATGATGGGCTCACATCCTCGTGTAGTCTTTGCAACATGCACGCGGCATCTTTTTCTATCTACGTAACATTTCTAACGTTTCTATCTACGTAAAATTCAGTCATTCAAAAGGAGTCCTCTCTCATGGAACTGTAAAATCTATTCGTCCAATAAAACTTATACGCTAGAGCACTCGTGGCCAAGGGTTTCGCAAAGGGGGGAAAATTGGGGCTGCTTCTTCCGCGACCCAGCTCCGCCTAGATGTTTTTATTAATGACTCAGAGTTCGCTGCCAGCCCGCAGGCCTTTGATGTCTCTGTCATCATTCCGCACTCATACAGGTTTCGTTCTTGTCTTCCACATGGCCATATCTCCAAGAAGAATCAGAGAAAACGCCACCATTACCATACTTTATGCGAATACTACGGACTGGACCTTCACCCCATGGTTGCTGATGTCTATGGTTGCATTGGACCAACCTTTATATTGTAAGCCTTTACCATCACGACATCCCTTAGGGAACAGCTGACCATATTTTTCATGCATTAAAAACACCCAAATTTCCCCCTTGATCAAGCTGTGCAACAAGTCGCCCACTTTCTAGCCAGCAAGCGTGGTACCTCTGTTGCCGCCGAGAAACATTCCCTCCTCGTTAGATTCGTATGCCCGATTGTCCAATACGTTGCTACGTCCGTTAATGTCTTGACCAGACCACCGATTTGGCCCTGCTGTGTAGTCCCAGGCCCTGCGCTGTATGGCGCTAGCGGTCTCCTGAGTATTTATCATTAAAGGTGATGCTTTCGTGTTTTATGTTGAAAAATAGGTTAGCCTATGTTCCAAAGCGCATCAACTAATTTGGCAAAATGCAGCAAAACATCTGCCACCTTCCGGAGCAGCTCCTCGATCAACGCCTACTTTCCTACTCTTAGTTCGCGACCAGCCGCCTTTCAAACGCACGTAATTAAGTATACATTACACCCACCTTGGTACCACTACGTCCCATGCCATTCATGACAGGTTGATAGCGTAATTTGAGAGGGGGCGATATGCGATTCAGCTGCGAGAGTAGCAGTGGGGAGTCAGAGGCACCTTGAGGCGCCGTAAACACACGGAGGGGAGGGAGTTGAGACTGGGGTGGCAGCCAGCATATTTCGGCCTCTTTGGCAGGAATATTTGACGGGGGTGTAGGTTTAAACGAGATGAAGTGGAGAGAAGTGGATTGGGTTTCATCACGCTAGGGCACCACAGGGCGCTGAGGTGATGGTGCGATATGAAGGAGGGGTGGGCGAGGTGGTACAATAAGCATACCTCATGTACAATACCTCTACCGGCAATAAAGAAAATGTACCGCTACACTAAGAAATAAGATAAGGATCTTTACTCATTGCAAAGACCTGAGTAACATACTACGGTACTCTTACAAAAATACCACGCCCATTTGTTAGGCGCAGATTTTTTTTGTCGCCGTCATCTACAGGCCTATAGTTTACTGTACTACCTCTCCTTGTCCAAATTTGCTTATAGTTCCGGTCCTTCCTCGTCCTCCCTGAACCTCGCTTATCATTACCGCGGTCCTCCCCAAATTTACTTCCATTTTATCTAGATATTTTTATTGTATCTACCCCTCTGAATCGATCCCGAATCAAGTCTTTTTTCCCTTTTTGCTTACCTCCTCCTCCAAATTCGTTTTTTTGAGAAAAAGGGCGCAAATGCATACTACAAAATCCCTTGCAGATTTATTTTACCTATTCCTAATCTATAGAACCTGCCCGGGAGCCTATTTAAACCCTTTATTCTAAGTTCCAAATGCCCCGATCATTTTACTCATCACTCTCTCCCCCACACCCAAACACCCTACATTGCCTCCCGTTCCCCGACGTCTTCAAAATGAACAACCTTCGCCCTCTGTCCCATTTCCAAAAACCGCCCTTCCCGTCCATCAATGGCCTTCGTCTCGCCGCCTACGGGCCAACCGATGCCGACGACTACATCCGGCGGCAAACAAAGAAGCAAATCATCGAGTTCGTTCGCCGCCTCTTCATAGAAGAAGAAGCGAGGGAGGTAAGTGAGGGAGAGGCTGAGAAGGTCGAGGAGGAGAGCGGGGAGTCCTTCGAGGAATGGTTAGCCCTGAGCTAGTGCACGAGGCTCGGGAGAAGGATGAGGAGGATGAGGAGGATGAGGAGGATGAGGAGGATGAGGAGGATGAGGAAGAGGAGTATGGGAGGAGGAGGAGGAGGAGGAGGAGGAGGAGGAGGAGGAGGATGAGCGAACAGGGGGAATGGAAAGTTTGGACTGGTGGGGCCTGGAATGGAGAGTATGGATCAAGTTGTGCCACGATGGAACCGGATGGAGATATATTTAGTAATCTAGATATCTCCCAGGGGGGAATAGAGAGCTGTGAGCCATTCGCAGATATTTGTGGGGACTGCTTGGACAGCATGGATATTTTAGAGGAGTTGTTTGGATCTGATTTAGAGAATGGGAAATAAGAGGACCAAATTAATTGTTAGTTTCTTAAGTATCTTTTGCTTAGAGCATATTGTCCACCAAAGTATTTTTATGCATTTCTTGGTATCTTCTGTAGTTTTGTTCGGACTTTACAGGTAGCCAAAAGTCTATAAGCTGAGTAAACTGCTTCCTCATGGAGAGGTCAAGCAAGTTGGCAGACAACTTCAGGTCAAGCTCCGAGTAGTAGGAAGTTGAGAGTCAACTTCAAACCCAAGAAAACTTTTTCCTAAGCAAGTCGCAGAGAATCAGTGGTAGACGCTGCCCCTTTTATACTTGCTTGTAGCCCTCTCAACTCTCTCCCATATACACTGCTTTTTATTTGTTCAACTATACCACGGTAGCACTTTTGTCGCTCGCAACACCTCCGTCTTGGGGTAGTTTGGTTCTAAGTATCTCTTCTCCCGACGATTTACCCCTATCATTTGGTACTCTTGTGGAGGGGGTTGCACCCGAGGTATTCGAGTTGAGCAGTCTTAGGGAACCATTCGAGGGGATTTCTTTTCTGTAATCATGGATCTCAACGCTGCTCGTATAACGTTCACAGGGGGCAAGAATGAAGACGTTGAGGAGTTTCTCTATACATATGTCAACGTTGTTGATGAGCGTGAGAAGAGCGATGAAGAGAAGGCCGAAAGTATCTTCGCCTATCTTCATGGTGACGCAAAGCACAAATATAAGGCCAAGTTTATCACGGGTGGTCTCTTAACGGGAATGGGCGTAACTTCGGTGAGGTATGTGAGTGGCTTGTGAAAGAATATGCTAAGGAGGTAGAACCAGATGAGATGATTCGTACCGCCATAGAGGCCCGGCTCAACTTCGACGATTTGTTAAGCTCATTGGTATACTTGTGTGATCTCTATGAAAAGGCTGGGTTCAACCCCCAAGCCAAGTACGGAATGCTGCGTAAGGCGGCGATGGGGGATAAGCGGCTCTCCGATTTCCTCCTCATCAAGGGCCCTCACACTTTTAATGAACTGAAGGGTACCATAGTAGAATTTGTCAAAATTCGGAGACGTTTCAGTCACTGAGTGAGGTACCGAGGGAAACCCGCACATCGGTGTCTATCGTACATCCTGAAAAGAATTATCAAAGGCCAGCGACTAGCGCAGCAGCATTGGAATCAGTCAGGAGCGATGTCAAAAACTTGGAAGAAAGGTTGGAAACCCGATTCGATAATCGACTTGACATGATAACCTCGCAGTTGGAAAGCCTTACTCTTACCATTAAGAAGAACCAGTCTGGGGCCCCAAGGCCGCAGAAGTCTGTTCCTACTGTCACAAGCCTGGACACTTGCAAATAGGTGTCCTGATAATCCACATAGAAACACTCGTTGTGGAAAGTGCGGCCGATATGGGCATCATGAAAGTAACTGCTGGTCTAAAGACAACAGAAAAGCAAATTTATCGGACGCAAGGAGCGAGTCAGGACCAGAGATGAAAATCTTACAAAACAGAAAGGATCATAAGTTGACGGATGCCGGTAACGTATCCATCGCTGAAGAAAATCAGTCAAGTCAATGTGACAAAAAGGGATGGGGAAGGGAACATTTTATCGAAGAAACCTAGGCTAGATTATGGAATGCTGGAACATATCCCAGCACCTGTACCTCTCGAACCAAGAGGTCTGATCAAGTTGTTCCAGGAGTTGGAGTCACTCCGGCCAAGAAGACGAAAAAGAGTAAGAAATTTAAGAATATCCAAAGGACGTACTAGAATATGTGAAGAAGTACAATTTGGTGGCTGAGCTTGCATCAGCCCCAACTGGGAACGTTTGGTCAACTTTTGAGGGGCGACGCAGAGGACGCGAGGAAAGAACTCAAAAAATTATCAGGTCTAATAAGTCCGCTAAGGGTAAGAAACTGTTTCTTCAATCGGCCTCGACAGCACCAAGACGTCTTAAACTAGTACCAGTCAAAGTATTGGGAATGCAAACCCAAGCTCTTTTCGATTCGGGCGCTGTTCCAAACCTTATTTCAGAAACTTTGGTGACAGATCTAGGTCTTGAAATTATTCCAACTACTCGAAGAATAACTGTGGCGGATGGAACCGTATCAAAATGCATGGGCACTGTTGACAAGGTTTCCGTGTTCTTTGGGGACTCTAAAGTTGATTTAGACTTTCTTGTCATGCCTGATCTCCCTTTCGATGCAATCATTGGCTGCCCTACCATGGAAAGACTAGGGACCTGCATTGACTTGGGCAACCAAATCGTTTCAGTTAATGTTGACGGCCGAAACCGTGAAGATGCCCCTGGATTTCGACAAAAGCACACATCCGGTAGATTTGAAAGAAACGGACAGCGAAGATTTCGAACCAACTAACACTTTCGGAAGTGGAGAAGGGTACGCTCGGGGGATACTGAACATGGCATGGGATGATTATGATTCTGGGTTTGAAACAGATGAAGACTGGAATTCTAGGGTAGGTGTGACACCTGAATGTGTTTCTTTTTGCGATAATATCGAATCAAAGGACGGAATTCGGAGCATGAAAGAAGATTACAATTGCAAGGAAAACAGGAATATATCGGATTCCATATCTGAAGATGTGAGCACCCCGGAAAAGGTCCTTCAAAATATTGAGGTTGAGAATCAAGAAAAAAAAGGGCGCCAATGGCAGAAATCCAAGGAAAAGTGCAGCACCTTCCAGCCCGCCTCACTGAAAATATCCGACATGTTAGCATCTTCCGAAGTAATTGCATGGAGTGTATCAGATTTAAGACAAGCAAGTGTACCGGTCACTCACTCATTTGAACTTACCGATACTCAACCAATTTACCACAGGCCTAGACGTCAACCGCCAAAATATGACCAATTTATCTCAGAGAATGTTACAAGTATGCTGGAAAATGATATTATTCGGCCAGTTTCATCCCCATGGTCATTTCCAGTTGTGGTCGCACCAAAGAAGGATGGAAAGCTGCGTTTTTGCGTCGATTACCGACAACTGAACCAGAGAATGATACCCGATCGATTTCCGATTCCGAACATGGAGGAGATCCTCGAGGACTTGAAGGACGGGAGATACTTCACCTCAATTGATCTTTACACTGGTTATTGGCAGATTCCATTAGATGAAAAATGTAAGGAAATAACAACTTTTACCAGCAAAGCCGGTACATTCAGGTTCGAAGTGATGCCTTTTGGTCTCATGAATGCCCCAGCTACATTCCAAAGAATGATGAACGAGGTTTTGAAAGGACTTCCATTTGCAAGAGTTTATATCGATGATGTGTGATATTCTCAAAAACCTTGGATCAGCACATATCGCATGTCAAGACTGTGGTGGAGAAATAGATGCGTACAGCCTGAAAATTAAGTTAAGCAAATGCTTCTTTGCGAAAACGTCTATCCAATTACTCGGTCATATCGTCGATCAAGAGGGAATTAAAGTGGATCCAGAGAAAACGAAAAAAATCAAGTTGGCACCAGGCCCGCTTCAAAGACGGAGGTTCGAAGCTTCTTAGGACTGGCCTCATATTACAGAAGATTTATCAAAGATTTCGCCAAAACTGCAGCACCGTTACATGCCAGCACTACGAAGAACGGAAAATTTTACTGGAACAAGGAAATGCAGACTGCATTTGAGGAGCTTAAAGATAAGCTATGTGTCCCCCCAGTGCTCATGTACCCAGATTTCAAGAGACCATTCGTTGTGGAGACAGATGCCTCAGAACGGTCTTTGGGTGCCATTTTGTCCCAAAAAGACGAAAACGGAAGACTACACCCTGTTCAATTCGCAAGTCGCACTCTGAATGATGCGGAAAAGAGATACTCAGTCTGCGAGAAAGAAGCGCTAGCTGTCGTCTTCGCACTGAAAAAGTTTCGTGTTTACCTTTTATCACTCGAGAAATTTGTCTTGATAACTGATCACCAGGCACTTAAGACAGCATTCCAAAAGAAAGATGTACATCACCGCTTGGCCCGATGGCTCGACATTTTCGCAGAATATCGGTTTGAAATTGTGTATAGGCCCGGACGCAATAATCAGCCTGCCGATTACCTATCCCGCTTGAGGGATCCATTGATTCCAAATGAAAAAGCTTCCGAGACATCGTCGGAGTTGCCGAAGTTCAAGTGCCGATCGATAACGAGTACGAAGCTTATATTCACGGACTTATTAAATTCCTTGATGGACTAGAAATGAGAAAGGTTGATCTCGAACACAGAAATTGGGTACGCAGGAACCAAAAGGCCTTTACATTGTGGAATGGGAAACTCTTCCGACACACAAAAGCCGGTCCTCGACTAGTGGCCCCTTTGAAAGAAAGAATGAAGATCTTGAGGACTTTTCATGATGAGTTAGGGCATTGGGATCTCGAAACAACCAAAAAATTCATTACGGAGAGATTCTGGTGGCCCAGTATCCATAAGGACGTCTATAATTTCGTGAAAAGCTGTGACAACTGTCAAAAATTCACTCCGATACGAAAGTATAAGACAACCCTAAGCTTCCCAGTTTCCGCTCTCTTTGAAACCTTCTCAATTGACTTTGCCGGCCCATTCAAGGAAACCTCTTCCGGAAACAAATACCTCCTTATAGGGGTGGAACATCTTACTGGATGGCCAATAGCAGTTGCAGTTGAGGAGGCCAATGCTGAGGTGGTCCTGAGATTCATCGAAAAAGAAATAATTGAACCGTTTGGTCTTCCAAAAAGGATCATCTCAGATAACGCCCTTTGTTTTACTGCAACTTCACTGCTTCGTTTCTTGGAAGAAAGGGATTCAGCTGAAGACAGTTCTCGCATACGCTCCTATGTCAAACGGTAAAGCGGAGAGGATGGTTGGAACCATCAAACGAGCAATATCGAAAACTATGTCGAGAATGAAATCCAGTGGGAAGATGCCTTACCAAAAGTGTTATACGGCTATCGTCGAAGAAGAGGAAGAAGCGGACGGTCACCATTCGAGCTAATGTACGGAAGGGCTCCTAGAATGTTACAGAGAGACATGGAAACAAATATTATCGATGAAGAGAGTAGAGAAGTCGAACTACTGGCCACTGAAGGCTGGAGATCACACCGCGCGCTAACACAGACAAGAAATAAGAATGAAGAGCCTCCAGTCCAAACCTTTCAGTCGGCTCTAAAGTACTTGTAGTACATGGGAAAGCAATGCAGCAGGCTGTGAAGTGGCCGGCCTTCCAAACAAAGTACTCGAATCCTTGCGTCGTCACGGAGGAAAGACACCCGCACTATAAGCTATGTTCAAGCTCAGGGAAGAGATCAAGGAGGGCCATCCATGCACGTCGTCTAGTCCCTTACCATCAGAGGCCTGAAGAATTCCTTCTCACACAGGACTATGCGCAACCACGGGGCATACTCATCTTTAACTATAGAATGATTCCTATGGGAGGAAAAAGGGCCTGGGAATGGATCATCTCGATTACGCGTGACTACTACGAACTCCACGTAATCGTCCATTTCTACATTAATATATGCCTATGTTTTCGTACGTTGAACGGACCATTGCTACCTCAAGAAGATTTCCGACTATTGATCAGAATTCTATTCTCATTCCAAAACGGAAGGTTCACGGAAGCAGGTCCAGAGTTTGTGGAAGTCATATATCATTACTCTATAGGAAGGTATGGAATGGTAGCTATCGGAGACTTGTCGCAAACATATCTGAACATTATCCGTCCGGTTTACGTATTTCTTAAGAACAACCAAGATGTGCGACTGAGAGGTTACAGCTTGCCCCCTGATATGGAATATCGACTGGTCCCGTATCCTCTATGGGAACCTTACGTTGCTCCGCTCAGAAACACAACCTCAGCCGAAGACCAGGATCCTCCCGAGGCCGTGATGATGATACGAGCTGGACCATCAAGTGATCGGGGCGGATCATCGAAGAGGGCAAGGCGTCGGGAGCAGCGAGGAAGATCGCCAAGAAGATCGCCTCAAACACCGCCTAGTCTCCCAGGGGGAAACTATGCATCCTTAATTATTGGACGGCTACCAATTAGACGTTGGCTTCGCGAAATGACAGAGGACCCACGAGAAGCAGAAGTAATTTCCTTTTTTGCAATTAGTATTTGCATGTGCTTCCAGACCATTCACGGGGCGCACCTTACTCGTGAGGACTCAGTCCTTATGTTGCGAGTTTTTTTCTCCTTCAGATACCCGTTTCTGGACCCGTTGCCAGAAAAGTTTGCATACTACGTTTATTACCTCACATTTGGAAGGTTTGGAGAAGTGAAACGGGAGGAGCTCATTAGAGAACACTATGAAACCATACGCCGAATCTACGAAACTCTTGACCAAGGAGATGAGCCGGTCATCGCACGGTACACACTCTCTCATCATATTGGAAATGAGCTACTACCATATCCTTATAGTGAACCCTATACTCTCCCTGATGAATGGATAGAACTCCCACAAGAACAACAAGAGCATTGAGAACGAGACGGGACGTTCGACCTAAGTCCGGGGGGGTGTTAGGCGCAGATTTTTTTTGTCGCCGTCATCTACAGGCCTATAGTTTACTGTACTACCTCTCCTTGTCCAAATTTGCTTATAGTTCCGGTCCTTCCTCGTCCTCCCTGAACCTCGCTTATCATTACCGCGGTCCTCCCCAAATTTACTTCCATTTTATCTAGATATTTTTATACTGTATCTACCCCTCTGAATCGATCCCGAATCAAGTTCTTTTTCCCTTTTTGCTTACCTCCTCCTCCAAATTCGTTTTTTTTGAGAAAAAGGGCGCAAATGCACTACTACAAAATCCCTTGCAGATTTATTTTACCTATTCCTAATCTATAGAACCTGCCCGGGAGCCTATTTAAACCTTTATTCCAAGTTCAAATGCCCGATCATTTTACTCATCACTCTCTCCCCACACACCCAAAACACCCTACATTGCCTCCGTTCCCACGTCTACAAAATGAACAACCTTCGCCCCTCTGTCCCATTTCCAAAAACCGCCCTTCCCGTCCCATCAATGGCCTTCGTCTCGCCGCCTACGGGCCAACCGATGCCGACGACTACATCCGGCGGCAAACAAAGAAGAAATCATCGAGTTCGTTCGCCGCCTCTTCATAGAAGAAGAGCGAGGGAGGTAAGTGAGGAGAGGCTGAGAAGTCGAGGAGGAGAGCGGGGAGTCCTTCGAGGAATGGTTAGCCCCTGAGCTAGTGACGAGGCTCGGGAGAAGGATGAGGAGGATGAGGAGGATGAGGAGGATGAGGAAGAGGATGAAGAGGAGATGAGGAGGAGGAGGAGGAGGAGGAGGAGGAGGAGGAGGAGGATGAGGGAACAGGGGGAATGGAAAGTGTTGGACTGGTGGGGCCTGGAATGGAGAGTATGGATCAAGTGTGCCGACGATGGAACCGGATGGAGATATATTTAGTAGTCTAGATATCTCCCAGGGGGAATAGAGAGCTGTGAGCCATTCGCAGATATTTGTGGGGACTGCTTGGACAGCATGGATATTTTAGAGGAGTTGTTTGGATCTGATTTAGAGAATGGGAAATAAGAGGACCATTATTGTTAGTTTCTTAAGTATCTTTTGTTAGAGCATATTGTCCACACAAATTTTTTGCATTTCTGGTATCTTCTGTAGTTTTGTTCGGACTTTAGGTAGCCAAAAGTCTATATAAGCTGAGTAAACTGCTTCCTCATGGAGAGGTCAAGCAAGTTGGCAGACAACTTCAGGTCAAGCTCCGAGTAGTAGGAAGTTGAGAGTCAACTTCAAACCCAAGAAAACTTTTTCCTAAGCAAGTCGCAGAGAATCAGTGGTAGACGCTGCCCCTTTTATACTTGCTTGTAGCCCTCTCAACTCTCTCCCATATACACTGCTTTTTATTTGTTCAACTATACCACGGTAGCACTTTTGTCGCTCGCAACACCTCCGTCTTGGGGTAGTTGGTTCTAAGTATCTCTTCTCCCGACGATTTACCCCTATCACAAGGCCAATGAAACGGTGCAGCGCTTGAAAGCCGGGGTGAGCAGAAGCAAAGCCAAGTGTCAAAGGCTCCTCAGTCACATCGAAGCCAGACCGCGTCCCAATCGCGGGACCAAGCGCTATTCCACCGCGCTGCAATTCCGCCACGCTGCAATGGCGCTTTGTCCCGCGATTGGACGCGGTCTTGCTTCGATGTGAGTGAGGAGCCTTCGACACTTGGCTTTGCTTCTGCGCAACTCGGCTTGCAAGCGCTGCCCAATTAGTTTGTGCGGGCACGAGAGGGAGGGAGGGAGCATAGAGGCAAGGATGTTTAGGGACTAGGATGGGGTTGTGAGAGGCGGAATCGGACAAGAGGATTTAAAGGTGGGGTAGGGGTGGAGATGGAGGTGGAGGGCAGAAAGGAAAAGGGAGGAGGGTGTCTTGGAGGAAGGATAAGGTAGGAGGGTTTCTTTGAGGAAGGATGAGGAAGGATGAAGACGAAAAGGGAGGATCAGTGTGTATGGGGTGCAGTTCGATAGTGCAAGTGAGAAGAGAGGTAAGGAGGAACGGCCGACGCGGTGGAGGGGGGATGGGGTGGCCTACAGTATTTACAGGCGATGAGTACGATTGAACAGAGCACAGGAAAAATTTGGAGCAATCGGAATGCTCGTGCAGCGGGAGTAGCGGTTTGGAAATGCACGAAGTTTTGGAAAAATGCACGAAATTTTGCTTTTTGAGGAATGCGGTTGGGTGGCAGTGGGGAATGTGGGGGAAATTTGGGGTGGTTTTAATCCGTGGAAAATGAGTTCAGCTGTTCCCTGAGGGATGTTGTGATGTGGTGATGTGGGTAAAAGCTTACAATGTAAAGGCTCAGAGCCTGTCAGCAACAGGCACAGGCAACTGCAGTTCTCGGAATATTTCGAGGTCGAGAACGCCGCCGGTGTATGTCCGCACACAGTTCATCATCGTTGCATCAACATTGCAGCGCCTTCCGCAGTGTAAGCTGGTGCCACCACTCATAACAGGTATCCGAGCTTGCAGACCCCGAAACAGTTGCGCAGGAGGTGGAACGCGATTTGTGTGTTTTACAAGGCTATGACGGTGTCGAGGAATGGCTTCAGGGACTTCACATGGCCCGTGAAGTGCTGCTGGGTGAAGCCATTGGTGCCAACTGGAGCATTCAGCACCACTGTGCCTCGCTGTACTCCTGTACGAGTTCTCTTGGATAGAGTCGTTGCACTGACTCCTGTGGTGGAGTTGGCCACCGGATTCGGCATTTCGGCAATGCTTGATGCAGTTCCAAGCTGTGGCCCCTGGAGATGACAAGATGTCCAGTGCCTTACGGAGCTGATCGTGTTTTGCAATGGTGTACCCATCATCATTGTACCAAAGTTGAAACAGAAGGTTGCCGGTTGCCGAGTTGCTGCTTTTCGTCATCCCTCATGTCAGTAACCGTTGGATTTTGAGGATAACAGGGTGCAGCGCAATATCAAAAAGGAGCCTGATAGGGGTAAATCGTCGGGATAAGAGATACTCAGAACCAGCTACCCCAAAAAGGAGGTGTTGCAAGCGACAAAAGTGCTACCGTGGTATAGTTGAACGGACAAAAAGGAGTGTATAGGGAAGGGATTCGAGAGGGCTGCAAGCAAGTATGGAAGGGGAACGGTCGACCACTGATGCTCTGCGACCAGCGTAGGAAAAATGTTTCTTGGGTCCGGAGTTGAATCTCAACTCCTACTACTTGGGACTTGACTTGAAGTTGTCTGCCAACTTGCTTGACCTCTCCATGAGGAAGCAGTTTATTCAGCTTATATAGACTTTTGGCTACCCCTAAAGTCCGAACAAAACTACAGAAGGTACCACAAAAAGGCATAAAAACGATTTGTGCGGACGATATACTCTAAACAAAAGATACGTAAGAAACTAACAATCAATGAGGTCCTCTTATTTCCCATTCTCTAAATCAGATCCAAACAAGTCCTCCAAAATATCCATGCTGCCCAAGCAGTCCCCACAAATATCTGCGAGCCGCTCATAGCTCTCTATTTCCTCCTGGAGATATCTAATCTACTAAAAATATCTCCATCCGGTTCCAGCGTCGGCACCACTTGTTCCATACTCTCCAGTCCAGGCCCCACCACTCCAACACTTTCCATGTCCCCTTTTTCCTCATCCACCTCGTCCTCGTCCTCATCATCCTCCTCTTCCTCCTCTTCTTCCCCTTTCTCCTCTTCCTCCTCATCATCTTCCCCTTTATTAACCTCGTAGACCAATTCAGGGGCTACCCGCTCCTTGGAGGTCTCCCAGCTCCTCCTTGATGTTCCACTCCCGCCCCTTACCTACCTCCTCCGCCTAATTCTCAATAAAAAAGGCGACGCACGGATTCGATCACCTTCTTTTTGATTTGCCGGCGCAGGTAGTCATCACGGTCAGTAGGACCGAAAGGAGTAGGGGAATAGAGTTTAGGGGGCGGGGATGGCGATTTTTGGAAATGACTTTCGAGGGGCATAGAGGGTTCATTTTGGTAGGCTTTGGGGAATAGGAGGCAATAGAGGGTGTTTTGGGTGTGTTAGGGAAAGTGGTGGCGAGTAAAATGATCGGAGACGTTTGAAACTTGGAATAAAGGGTTTAAATAGGCTCCCGGGGCAGGTTCTATAGATTAGGAATAGGAAAAATAAAATTTGCAAGGATTTTGTAGTAGTGCATTTGCGCCCTTTTTCTCAAAAAGGCGAATTTGGAGGAGGAGATGAGCAAAAAGGGAAAAGAACTTGATTTGGGATCGATTCAGAGGGGTAGATACAGTATAAGAATATCTACATAAAATGGAAGTACATTTGGAGAGGACCGCGGCAATGATAAGCAAGGCTCTCGGAGGACGAGGAAGGACTGGAACTATAAGAAATTTTGGACAAGGGGAGGTAGTACAGTAAACTAAAAGCCTGTAGATGACTGCGACAAAAAATCCGTTCCTATCAGCACGCGCGTAACAGAGCCCACCAAAGTTGTTCCTTTATTGCGTTCCTTGCGCGCTCTGGATGATATGAGATCAAACCTCATGAAAGCGGGCTCATGTGCGTAGCAGTATGCAACCCACGGGAATAGATCGGGGAACTGGTGTTTGACTGCTGCCAGGAAAGCTGTCCGACTGCACAAATTGAATGCATTTTTGAGTCAACATTCAGGAATGCGTATTCGGAGCTGTGCCCGAACTTCTGTACGACCCTCCGGACTCCATAGACGACGGTTTCAGTCCCGGATCGAGTAACAATACCAACCTGCAGCAATTGCAGGTATTTTGCTTCTCTTATGGAGGCCCTTGTCATGAGGCAGCTAAAAGTCAATCTGCGAAGCGTTTCCCTACCGCCATTGGCCTGGGTGTCAGGTCTTTTTGTCCAAAGGGGTTAGGGGCACGCTAGCTATCCAAGGGCAAGGGCGGCTGGGGCCTTGCCGGCTGCTAAGGTGTTCACCATTTTAGACAAGGCTGCCAAAAAACCGAACGGGCCAGATGAAGACGGGGATGGCAGAAGTTCGACGAGGTGGCAAGGTTTGAGACCATAGCCCCCGCAGAGGAATCTGGTTTTGAGTCTGTTGGGATTCCTCGGCGAGTGGTAGCTGTAAATAAACATGCGAAAAATCGAACTTAGCGTAAAACTTCGAGCCCTCGAGTTTCGAAATTTCTTCCTCGAGGTTCGCCATTGGAAACTGGTGCGAACTGTGTACTTGTTAATTGGCTGCAAGTCTACTGTGAAGCGAAACTTCGCTGGGCCAAGTGTGGGAACTAAGAGTGGAGCAGACGCCCAAGGAGAAGTCGTGTTTGGATATTACATGCCACACCTGACGAGAGAAGAAACGAAATTGTCCAGGAACTCTTTCTGCTCGCGGGAGTAGTTACGCAAACGGACTCTTATTGGTTTTGCGTCGGGAGTGAGCTTAATAATCAACGGAGTCACTTTGGCAGCTGGAACAGATGACAGAGACGTCCCGAACACGTTAGAGTGCTGTTTCACTATTTTTGTGAAGTCTCGATAAAGGTTCACCAGATAAAGTCTTCTTTACTACAACCTGCAACATTTCAGCTATGGCTGCTTGAATGTCTCCATGCGGCTCTGAATCAACTATATCAGCAGGGAGGGATCCGGAAACGGGTCCGTTTCCATACGAGCCATGTAGTAGATGACGGTTTGCCGCGGGTGTTTGTCTGGTTTTATCTGAATTCTCGACATACGATTCAATCGTGCTATCATATACGCGATTCAGGTAGCCCTCATCGTCAGAGGTAGTCTGATTTCCGACATGGGAGCAGTCGGCCCCATCTCACAGGGATCTGTTGCTTTCCAGCAATGTTGTGGTATCCACTCTCAGATGTTGCAGGATAGGGCGACCTATAAGTAATTCTCGCTGGCCAGATCATCATCAACAATGAGGTATGTTATGTTGGCAAGCGCCAATTGCCTGGAAAGAAAGGTGTAGTATGGTTTGAGGAGAGGTCTGAGTCCTCGAAAATTCGAATACTTCTGCTTGGTTACCTTTCTGGAGGGCAACCTTAAGACGTACAGGTTTGATCTTACGCAGCTTCCCTATTCCGATGATTACAGCACGTTCAGCTAGCTTAGGCGACACTTATCTGTCGTCACTGCCGTCTTTACAGCGCCGAGGTCTCCATTGATGGCATGCCATCTGAGACGGTAATGGGGCATGAAGTAGAATCGAGTTTAGTTTTACTGAAAGCTTCCATCCGTTTTTTTCTTATTCCGGTGGGCTGCAAATTTATGCCTTCGTGTTTGCTTTTTCTTCGTCCGTCGCGCGAGAACAGTCGTTGATCCAATGTCGAATCCTTCGCTCGATCAGACTGGGAACTGGCAGGATGGGGGCGTGCCATGTTCTGAAGCTGCACCTGGTTTTCACCGGTTTCCTTGTTATTTCCATTTGTGATTTCCTCCCGAGCCGTCTCTTGTAATGCCCCTACTCTCTTGGCGGTTTTTGCCGTTGTCTTTCTTTGGCCATCTATCGAGTAGCTCGAAGGCGACAGATAGTTTGATAGCGTGGTTCATAAAACCTCTGAAGTC
>NADL03000217.1:0-82536 GCA_002205965.3 Kappaphycus alvarezii
TGCCACAGTACAGTCATTTTTCTTTACAGTACACTTGTCACGAACAAACTGAACATCAAGTCCATTGTCGACCATCTGGCGTACTGAAATTAGAGAAAAGGCAAAACTGGGAACGTGTAGCACATTGGTGAGCTTACAGGATTTTTCAATGCCGTTTACTGATAGCATCAAATGAACGTTTCCGACTCCAGCCACAATCGCACAAGCCTTGGTTCCCATCTCAACGCGGCTGTTCGAGACCTCACGGTAGTCTGTAAAGAGGCTTCTGTCAAACGTCATGTGCGCGGAGCACCCGGAATCTATAAGCCAGGTGTTAGAGGTTATTTTAACGTTAGACTTATCCGCTTTGTTCACCAGACAAATGTACTCCACCTCATTCACTTCCGAGCCATCTTTTTCTTGAGCGATCATTGCCGTTGGCTTCTGTAATTGCCTCCGCTGGAATCGTTCGGGTGGAGAAGGTCGCTTTCCATTGACATCCTTTCCCCAGCAACGGGAGGCGGTGTGTCCGGTGTGACCACAATTAGTGCACGTCAAGGAAGACTGGCGCCGTCCTTCGAAAACGTTCCCAATAAGGGCGGCACTTGAAGTCATCTGTCGCCTGGACGACTTCATCGAAGCTCGTTGTTCCTCTTGAAGTAGACGACTTTTGACATACTCCACTCCAAAGGAGTTGTCTTCAGATCCAAGAGCGTCCAGAGCAACAATGAGGCTGTGAAAACGCGGTGGAAGGCCGTTAAGCACTGCCATAGCCATCTCTTTGTCATCGATAACGACCCCCATAGACTTCAAGCGAGCCGCCAGGTGTCTCACACGTCCAATATACGGAAGCACCTTCTCATTTTCTAGCATACTGACAGTGTAAAACTCTCTACGAGCAGCCAACTTGTTCAGCAGCGTATGTCGCTCAAACACCTCTAGAATAGCATCCCACATACCTTTGGCAGTAACAGCATCTCTTACATGGTCCAAATGGTCATCAGAAAGAGACAGCCCTATAATTGCTCTGGCTTTTCGATCTCCCTGCTTCCAAGTCCTATACGTAGAAGAATTTTCATCAGCAGGGACGTTATCATCGGTAATGTACTGTTCTACATCGCGCAGTGCCAGAAGTAGCTGAATTTTCTGCTTCCACACATAAAAATTCGTATCCGTCAGCTTCTCTATCTTCATTGACCCTCCTCCTTGATCTTCTCCGCCACTCATTGCAAATAGGTTAGAGGTGCTTATGTTCTGTTCGAAGATCCCAAGCCGGGGACCGATAGTCCCTTGCAATGGCAAGCCCACCTCTATAAGAACACAGCACACGAAACTCTAAGCTAAATGCAAAGGCCGAGCACTCGCTTTTAACCAAAGTATAGGATCCCTTTTACTGCTGAGACAAAACTACTTTCAAGTGATCTTTCCCGTTCTCGTGGCGTTTCAGAACTTCGTGGGAGTCGAACACTCTATCACAAACAGTACACCTAGGGGTCTCCTTTCTGTTCGCTACTCTAGTCCTATGACCCTTAGAATGAACGTGATCGTAGAATGTCTTAGCACTATTGCAGCTAATCTGGCAGGTCTTGCAGTACCTCTTGTGCCTCGGCGGAACTCGCTTCTTCGCCTTCAGCTCCCTTTTCGCGACTCGATCGGCAAGCGCTTTGGCTTTCTTGGCCGAGAGTCGTTGAATTTTTCTAATTGGCGTCTGTGGAGGTACTGACCTGCGGGGGATCCTATATCCTTCCTGGGCGACAGAGAGGGCGAGCGTCGGCGGCGGTGGTGTTGTCGGTTCAATAACCTCGATCCTCTCCACACTTGACCTCCTCCCTGACGGTAAACCTCTGACCGATGGAGCCCTGGGCACTCGCGGCACCAGGGCTAATTCCGAGTCTAGCACAACCCCGCAGAAGCAGGCACAGATAGTGGAAGTGATCGTCAGTAACAGCTTTATGGAATTACAAGTCTTTAGACCAACCAAAAGGTGCAAAGAGAATCACTTCGATGTGCAAAGAAATGGAATTATTCAAATAACTTACCAGAAACGTGAGACATATTCAACAGGCTGAGACAAACAAAACGAAACAGGGCAACGACACAGGGCGACTTACGGGAATCAAAGACAGAGATAGCGTTGAACTGGGCCCATAACCTGATGATGAGTTGCGATAGGGAAGGCTGGTGGGAGAGAGGATGAAGCTGCGGGCTTAGCTACCCAGAATTTACTTGGTGCTCGAAAACTTCGACCTTAAGTACATTCTAAAACTACTCGCTACTTCATTTCCTCCATTTACAAAATCCCATAAACCAAACCATTTGGGCAAGTTGAAAGATATTGGCCCAGCAAAAACGTTCTTTGAGTCCATTTTCGAACTGCTTCCAAAGCTGCCAAATTTGCATAAAACAAACTGGCCCACTAGACACATGAATGCAGTGCCTTATTTCCGCAGCCTGTCGGCACCGAATTTGCTTGGGCCATAATAACGTACTCAAACCCTCATACAAATCATAGAATATGGTAAATGTTCTGAGATGCAGCCGGAGGGTGTAGCCAGGCACGTAAAAGTAACTAGAAACCTCATACATATTATAGAATCAAGAATCGCTTCCATAGTGCAGCCGGAGGATGCAGCCGGGTGCAGGGAATCATAACTAGGATCCTCATACACATTATAGAATCAGGAGTCACTTCCATAATGCAGCCGGAGGATGCAGCCGGGGCAGGGAATCATAACTAGGATCCTCATACACATTATAGAATCAAGAGTCGCTTCCATAATGCAGCCGGAGGATGCAGCCGGGTGCAGAATCATAACTAGGATCCTCATACACATTATAGAATCAAGAGTCGCTTCCATAATGCAGCCGGAGGATGGAACCGACAGTGCAGTGGTGGAATGCAGTCGTGGATGCAGCCAGGGAGTGTAGTAGTGGAATGCAGCCGGCGGATGCAGCCGGCTATCTACTGTACGTTCAATCAACGGAGCGGTGTAATTATGACAACGATTCGCATAACACCCCTTACTGTATGAATTCAAGTACAGTACGAAGTACAATACAAAGTACAGTACGAAGTATAGTACGAAGTACAGGACGAGTATAGTACGAAGTGCAGTACGAAGTACAGTTCCACAACTGACAATAGTACAACACGTGGACACCACTGCACCAATAGTTTCTACGCTTTTCTGTACCACGTGTACATCGCATACACCAATGCCAACCTGTACACGTGTATATGTCTTATTCAGCACAGCTCCCGTACACTACATTCCTCACACCCTTACAGCACATTTCCCTACGTAAAGGGACCCCTAAACAACATTTTGACCTCTAAAATAGCTCATAAATAACCGTATATCCCATACTGCCTTTGAACAACTAAAACCAGCCAAGGAACCTCTACAACACCTGACACGTGTACATCCTGGGCCAATAGAATTGCAGTATTGTCCCTGTCAGCGAATAGGATTAAAGCAGGCAATTCTTAGCCTAGGCATTATGGGCCAAGTTCCACTTGTCAACAATTATGCAAAATTTGCATTTTTCGTCGACCCCCTGAAAATGGCCTTTCGTCCCCGGCAACTTTGCTTTTCGGGTAAATTTGGCATATATTTCCCTTCAGAACCACATGTGTCCACGTGTACACATATACAGCTTCCCAACCTCCGTGCGAGACGTCTAGTCAGTGCGATGGGCGTGTGATCGTCTCACGAAATCACCAAACATTTACTACCCGAAGATTGAGGTCAGTTGCTTCCTGTGGAATTGGCATTAAGTGTATAGGCTTATATATAGACGATTGGTTGAATGCTGGAGGACCGGGTCCATACCAGCCAACAATTATGCAATATTGACTGTTTGACCTTTTCAATGGTCTTTAAGACAATTTTCTGGCACCCAAGCGGCTATAAACCTCGGCCATCTTCACATACATGTGACATGGGAGGCATGGTCACATACCGAAACATTGACAATAGTTTCGTTGTTCAAGACGTTGGCCTTAATGTCGTCTTTTTCTTCCATCCCGTTCTCTACAGTTAGTCTCATTAAGTTGAGTAAACATTTGGGTACTTGGGGACTAGTAGAACCGACATACCCCAGCCGAGAATTTTTCTGTAAGCTTTCCTTGCCGAAGGGCGCACATGACAGTAAAAAACCGAAGCAGGCTAAAAAAAGTGCATGGTGGCCAGCCGGCGACAACGGAGGGAGGGACCGGAACAAGCGAAAGTGAAAGATTTCGGTCCTTTTCTCAAGAAACAGATATTAGAACAAAAGAACGTCTGGTAACTGGGGTTGGTTTATTGTCATCTGTGCGATGAATGGGTGTTTATGAGTAAAAGTGGGGAATAATGAGATATTTTATTTCATCGTCTCACACTTCTAGCGGGGGGACTCAAAACGGAGTTTAGAGAGAAGGAAAGGAGAAAACAGAAACAATCAAACTTTGCCCTCATGAATTTGCATGCAAACATACCTGAATCAGAGAGCGAGGCAGCTGGAGCGCTGCTAAAGGAACATCAGAGACGATAGTAGAGGATTTCAGCAAGTTGTGGGCAAAGGTTGTATGGAATGTACCTGTACTCCCACAAAAATCCAGATGAGTCATCTTTATATACACAGTACTGTAGCATACTTCATAAATTCTATACTTTGTTAAGTCTGTAGAATGTACTAGACCGTAGAGGTGTAACTGTAGGATTGTACTATCTAAAATATACCGAAGTAAGTAATACGATGACGTGGGGCTCTTTGTCAAATAAAAACATTGAAGTAAAATCAAACTTCTAAATTCATTCAAGCAATGCAGTCTCCCTATTACACCACTGCGCAATAGAGAACTGAAATAACAAAAGCAAACAAATCTCTTAACACAGCGGTGTGACAGAGACGTTGTTACACTAATCAGTCCACCGGGCTGTTGACGTACTCGTCAATGGTACTGCAGTAGTATTTTGTATTTCCAAGTATAGTGCTGGAAAACCCTAGTTACCATGGTAGATCCAAATTCCATAATTTCTACAAAGTACCACCTTGGTTACCACTCAAAATCATAGTGTGGGTTATAACCTATTAAAAATAGGAACTTGTATCCCCTCATAATTTCCTTATGTGACAAAGAAGCCTCAACTTCTTGCTCTGTCCCAGTGGGCAATTGGAGTGGGTCAGGAACAGGAGGAACAGTTAAAGAAATTTCATATGGCTGCTCCAAGTGTGGAGTTGTGCGGATGATATGAATTGTTTGGTGGATCTTAAAGTGCGCAGGGAAATCCAATGGAACAGCATTCCTATTAATGAGCTCCTTTTCCACAAATGGCCCAATTGTTCGCGCACCAAGCCTTTTCGAACCCTTCGACCTAGTGTACACATCCGTCAACAATAAGCGGATTGGTCCATAGCTTTAAGCCGACCTTGTTATATGTAACCTTGTATCCCCTCGAAACGTAGGCAGCTTGCCGAGCTTTTTCAACTTTTGTAGGCATATTTAGCATCCTCAAGAGAAACTTGAGCTTGACTCGAAAGTTGTCCAAACTCTGAAGAGTTATGCATATGCTACCTAAAAATTCTACCGAAGATTTAGGTATCCATCCAGGGTCCATCTCAAAATGGTTACATACACAGATCGTCGTTGACAGCCGAATTGTATGTAAATTCTACGAAAGGTAGCAGTTCATACCAGGCCTCCTGATGATACGAGCCATAACAAAGAATATAGTTCTCGATCTTCCCATTCATAATTTCGGAAGCACAATCTATTTGTGGGTGTCTGCAAATAGAATTTATTAGTTTCACCCCACAAAAATTCATCAGTGTTTTCCAAAACTTTGAAACGAACTTGTTATCCCTGTCCGAGGTCAAATACTTCGGCAGACCGTGGTTCTTAAGGATGTTCGAAAATAGGTCCCTAGCCTTGTCTGCAGCAGTATTCTGACGTTTTCGATTTCAGAAAATGGGTTCGAATAGTAAGTCGGTCAACCCAGGTCGTAATTGCATCACGACGCTCTTCATCATGGGTCGCCTAACAATAAAATTTTGGCTAGTGATCCAAATCTGCGGTCAGCAATTCCAGCGACATTGGATCTGTCAACAATTTTTTTGATTAGAGTCCTTATACTGCTGACAGGTAAGACATCCTTCAAAGTACTTTCGAACATCCTGGCTTTTATGTCCCCAGTGAAGTTATCTAATCTTGACAGAGTCCTCGCAAATTCAAAATGTCCACCAACTTCGAGTCGTGAGAAAATCGAAAAATATCCGACAACGACCTTAGCGGTACACACAAATTTCCATTACAAAAGAAACGAACCCTCCTTTCGGAACATTGGCAGAAAAATGTCCCAAGTTTCTGCCTCTGAACCTCATCCTTGGCCATTTTACTTCCATGAATTTTACCACTGGACCGAGGAACTGTTCATCATCATACTGAGAGATGATTTGATCTCCATCAATGTAGGGAACCCCAAAGTCATTCACTGAGACGTCACGATCTTCTCTCCTCACATAGGAGCCCGTGATAATGCGTCTTCCGAGACGTGAATTTTTCCTGGCTTGAGGTTGATTGGATATTACGAATTACAGAGAGTCTCGAACCAACGTGCTTTTTTACAACTCAGCTTCGGTTTTGTGAAGAAGCTCTTAAGCACCTGATTGTCTGCGAAAAAAATCAAATTCAGAACGTTCGAGATAGCACCTGAGTCTTCCAGGAAAATCAATCAAAGCCAAAATATCTCTGCTATTTGCATTGTAATCTGAGTCAGTTGGTGAAAGCTTCTTTGAATAGAAAGAAATTACACTGTCCCTTCCATTCTCATCCAACTGTGTTAGAGTTTCACCGACAGCGATTTGTGGAGCATCTGCATGAACACGAAATTACTTTTTGGAATTAGGAGCGACTAAGATTAGAGCCAGTTTCATTGCTCCTTTAGCTCCTGGAAAGCTTGATCACACTGTTGATCCATATCCCGATTCCTCGATTTTTTTCTTCAGATCTGTCAGAGGTTCAACAATTTCGGAGAACTTCGGTACGAAAGTACGGAAAATTGTATGAGACCAAAAAATACTTCTCCACTCCGTCAAAGAAACAGTTTTTGGCCAAGTCTAGAATACCTCAAACTTGGCAGAATTGATACTAGTGCCGTCCTCCGCAGCAATTAAACTCAGGAGCGCAAGCACATTCTGAAGGAAAGAGCATCTGGTCGGGATATATACAGTTTCATATTCCTTAAGTCGCTTCAATACAATTTCCAGATGTTCATAATGTCCCTCTTTGTTTTGCTGAGGTTGGAAGGCCATCCATGTTAAAAAACCACGAAAATACCCACCCAGTTTGAAAAAGATCTGGCTCATTAACTTTCGGAACGTAGCAGGAGCATATCGACGTCCCGTAGGCATAAAAAAATTTTCGAAATGCCCATATTTTGTATTGAACAAGTCTCTTCGATGTCTTCTGCTTTCAACCATATCTGATGAAATCCTGTTTCTAGATCAAGCTCGGAGAGAACTCTCGCATCTCCAGGGTTATTGAACTTTTCGTCGGGACGAGGTTGTGAAGCATTACTCCATTTTGCGATGCTATTTAAAGCACGCTAATCGACAACACCTGTAAGCTTTCCATTTTTTCTGTCAAAAAGAAAAGAGGTGCTCTAAAATTTTATTTACTAGATCTAATCTTCTCTTTCTTCAAAAGAGAATCGACTTACTCTTTTTCTGTTCTCAGTTCAGATGGATACAACTTGAGCAGAGGCCGATGAGGTGCCTTTACTGCTGTTGATTTGGCAAGACGATCACATGACCCCACATCGGTGCCAAACCTCATAAGAGGCATGAGGCATGTTCCACGTGTACACATGCACACGTGTCGAATGAAGGGTGGCGCTAAGGCATTCCGGAAGAAATCCAAAGTTCCCAGGGACGAAAGTACGATTTTGAGAATCAGCGATTTAGAGGGCAAAATGTTGTTTATGGGGTGATTTTACGTAGGGTAGGGTACTATAAGTGGATGATGAGTATACTGTATGAGAGATATGCTGAGGAAAGCTATGTACACGTGTACGGGGAGGCAGCTGTGTATGTGATGTACACGTGGTACAGCTAAGAAAGAAACCTTTTTGTGCAGTGTTGTACACGTACTGTACTAGTGCCAAATGAGGAACTGTACTTCGCACTGTACATCGTAAATACCAAGTACTGTACTCCTTACTATACCTGAGTTTGTACAGTAGGAATCAATTATGGCAATACTGTCATGACTGCTAGAAAGAGGTATTTGATTTTATATTATGTATGAGGATTCTAGTTATGATTAAGGGTTTTATCCAGCTGCATCCAAAAATCGGTTATGTGATTCCATCATACGTATGGGTTTCTAGTTATGATATTGGTTTGTACAACTGCATCCAAAAATCAGTTATGTGATTCCATCATACGTATGTGGTTTCTAGTTATGATATTGGTTTGTACAACTGCATCCAAAAATCAGTTATGTGATTCCATCATACGTATGTGGTTTCTAGTTATGATATTGGTTTGTACAACTGCATCCAAAAATCATTTATGTGATTCCATCATACGTATGTGGTTCTAGTTATGATATTGGTTTGTACAACTGCATCCAAAAATTCAGTTATGTGATTCCATCATACGTATGTGGTTTCTAGTTATGATATTGGTTTGTATAACTGCATCCAAAAATCAGTTATGTGATTCCATCATATGTATGAGGTTTCGTAATTATGATGAAGATTGGACCGACTGCATCCAAAAATCAGTTATGTGATTCTATGTTACGTATGACGGATTGAGTCCGTTATTTTGGCACAAGGAATTTCGTTTCCGGTAAGTCTGCAAAATAAGGTACAGTATTGATGTGTGTATTGGGCCAACCTATTTACACAAATTTGTGTTCCAAATTTGCCCCTAATGACTGTTATCACCGGGCCAAGATCTTGAAATCCGCTCAAATGGCTCAGTTTGTGGGATTCTGTTAGTGGACGCAGTGAGTTAGAAAGTAGTTGTAGGTTGTACTTAAGGCCAGGATTTTAGAGTTCCGAGTAAATTCTGGGTAGCCAAGCCCGCAACTTCATCCGTCCAGCAAAGTCCTTCACCCTCTCCGATTCCCATTAGGTTATGGGCCCAGTTCAACGCCGTCTCTTTCTCTGAACCCCGTAAGTCGCCGTGTGTTGCTGCATTGTTTTCTTGTCTATCTCATTCTCTTGATTATGTCTACTCGTTCCGGTAAGCTATTTGAATAATTCCATTTCTTTGCACATCGAAGTGATTCTCTTTGCACCTTTTGGTTGGTCTAAAGACTCATAATCCCAAAAAGCTGTTACTGACGATCACTTCCACTTTTGTGCCTGCTTTTGCGGGGTTGTGCTAGACTCGGAATTAGCCCTGGTGCCCGAGTGCCCAGGGCTGCGACAGTTAGGACCTTGCCATCTGTGTGGGAGGACAGTTGTGGAATCGATCGAAGTACTCGAACCAGAAGGACCGCCGCCGAAGACGCTCGCGCTTCCCTCGTCTAGGGAAAGGTATAGGATCCCTCGTAAGTCAGTACCTCTGGATAAGCCAATAAAAAAAGTTCAACGCCTCTCGGCAAAAGAAAGCTAAAGCCTCGCCGATCGAGTTGCCAAGAAGGAACTAAAGGCAAAACGAAGAGTTCCGCCGAGGAAAAAGAAAAGGTACTGCAAGCTCTGTGATATTAGCTGCAATAGCGCACAGACATTCTACGATCACATCAATTCTAAGGGTCATAGGACTAGAGAGGAAAAAACAAGAAAAAAGACCCCTAGGTGTACTGCTTGTGATAGAGTGTTCGATTTCCCACGAGGTTTTCAAGCGTCACGAGAACGGGAAGGAACACTTGAAAGTAGTTTTGTCCCAGAGAATTTAAAGAGATCCATTTGTTTGTTTGAGCGACGTCTTTGGCCTTTGCTTTAGTCTAGAGTTCGTTGCTGTGTTCTTATAGAGGTGGGCTTGCCACTACAAGGGACTATCGGTCCCCGGCTTGGATCTTCGAACAGAACATTAGCACCTCTAGAATATTGCAATGAGTAGCGAGAAGATAGAATGAATATTGCAATGAGTAGCGAGAAGATCAAGGAGGAGGATCGATGAAGATCGAAAAGCTCACGGATACCAATTTCTACGTGTGGAAACAGAAGATTCAGCTCCTGTTGGCCCTTCGCGATGTGGAACAGTATATTACTGATGGCACCGTTCCTGAAGATGAACAATCTTCCACTTACAAGGCATGGAAGCAAGGGGATCGAAAGGCCGGGCCATCATCGGCCTGTCGCTGTCCGATGATCACCTGGATCATGTGAGAGATGCTGTCACAGCCAAAGAAATGTAGGACGCCATCTTGGAAGTTTTTGAGCGCCACACATTACTAAATAAGCTGGCGGCCCGGAGAGACTTGTACACGGTCACCATGCTAGACAATGAGAACGTTTTGCCATACATAGGACGTGTGCGACACCTAGCAGCTCGCTTAAAGTCAATGGGAGTCATCATTGATGACAAGGAAATGGCTATGGCAGTTCTCAATGGTCTTCCGCAGAGGTTTCAAAATCTCATTGTAGCGCTTGACGCTCTTGGATCCGAAGATAACACGTTCGGAGTAGAATATGTAAAAAGTCGCCTGCTCCAAGAGGAGCAACGTGCATCGATGGCTTACTAGAAGGCAGAATCCGCCAAGGTCTGCTCTTATTGGGCACATCCCTGAGGCAAGGCGTGTTTCGACTTTGACATGCACCAACTGTGGTCACAATGGACACTCCGCTGCCCGCTGCTGGGGAAAGGACATCAACGGAAGGCGACCACCGCCACCTGACCGGTTCCTACGTATACAGTCACAGAAGCCTACTGCGATGATTGCTCAAGAGCAAGAAGATCTGGAAATTAATGAAGTCGAGTACATATGTCTGATGAACAAGGTAGATAACTCTGGTATCAACATAACCTCAAACACTTGGCTTATCGACTCTGGATGCTCCGCACACATGACATTTGACAAGAGACTGTTCTCCGACTACAGGGAGGTCTCAAACAGCCGCGTAGAAATGGGAACAAAAGCGTGTGCAGTAGTAGCTGGAGTCGGGACCGTCCCCATTACGCTTTTAGTGAGCGGAGTTCAAAAGTCATGCAAGCTCACCAATGTGCTGCACGTTCCAAGCTTTGCTTTTTCCCTAATCTCTGTACGTAAGATGGTCGATAATGGATTTGACGTTGAGTTCGTTCGTGACAAGTGCACTGTGAAGAGGAGTGACTGCATCGTGGCTACTGCCACAAGTCGAGGAGAGCTGTATGTGCTTGACACATGTAACGAGGTTCATTCGGCGCACAAAGCCTCTTTGAAGACATGGCATGAAAGATTGGCCCACGTTCACACTCAAGGAATATTGTCCATGGCTCGTAAGAACGTGGTAAGTGGACTTCATATCTCCTCTTCAGATATAACAAGAGACGCTAGCTCATCTTCTGACTGTGAATCTGTGACATGTGATGCGTGTGTGTTAGGAAAAGCAACTCGTGCTGTGATTCCTAAACAGCGCTCTGGAGGCAGGGCCAAACATTTTAGACTTGGTCCATTCGGACGTCTGCGGCCCACTCCAAGTACAGTCAGTAGGTGGTGCTAGATACTTTGTCACTTTTATCGATGACCACTCAAACTGGAGTGTTGTCTATCCGATGAAGAGTAAAGATGAAACGTTCCATTTTTATCAGAAGTTTGCCCAATATGCCTTCACACACACTGGTCAACGCGTGAAAGTG
This sequence comes from Kappaphycus alvarezii, assembly GCA_002205965.3. Classification (NCBI taxonomy): domain Eukaryota; phylum Rhodophyta; class Florideophyceae; order Gigartinales; family Solieriaceae; genus Kappaphycus; species Kappaphycus alvarezii. Next base: position 11,755 of record NADL03000217.1, read on the forward strand.
CTTCGATCTGATCGTGGAGGAGAGTATCTTTCTTCAGAGTTCCAATCCTTTCTATCGTCACAAGGAACTGTTCATCAAACGACCGCTGCATACACACCTGAACAGAATGGTGTGGCAGAACGGCTCAATCGTACCCTGATTGATCTCGTCAGGTCTATGCTGTCCCATATGAAGGTTCCGAAAGCTTTCTGGGCTGAAGCTCTTGATAACGCAGTTTACGTTCGCAATCGTGTCACGACAAGAGCTTTGGGTGGTCTCGTTACTCCATTTCACCTATGGATGAAGAAAAAGCCCGATGTATCTCACCTACGTGTGTTTGGATGTCAATGCTGGTACAAGGTGCCTGGTAATGAGGTGCGTAAACTTGACGACCGCGCAACAACGGGAATGTTTGTTGGGTATCCGCCGGGAACTAAGGCCTACAAAATTTGGGATGACAATTTACATCGCATTGTTATTTCCAGGGATGTGCAGTTCGATGAGTCGAGACCAGGGGCTTGCTCTTACGATGAACATTTCCGATGATAATGATATGGACGTTGACCCAGTGGAGACGACCGATACTGACGAAATTGAGTCTGAAACATCTAATGGTGATAATGAACATGGCATTGAAACAGGGTCACCGGCGGAGGTTGAGAACTTTCAAAGTCAAGGTATTGAGCCCGACTCAACTAATGAGACTTTGCAACCAGAAGAAGTGAGTGGTGAGCAAGATGCTGGTCCCGGCGATGTGGAACCTCGCCGCTCCACTCGTTCACGACGCCCACCCCGACAGTGGTGGACAGGCCTGGTGGGAACCAGCTTACTCACACCTTCCTGTGGCGACATCAACATACCGAACTCCTTTAAAGAGGCGATGGGTGGACCACAACCACAGTTCTGGCAGAAAGCGATTGATAAGGAGCTAGAGTCCCAACGCAAAAACAAAACCTGGGCACTAGTTCCACGATCGGAAGGTGCCAATATTCTAACTTCTCGCTGGGTATTTACTGTAAAGGACATGCCGGACGATAACGGCACGTTGACTCAAAAGGGAAAAGGTCGCCTGGTTGTGCGGGGCTTTCAACAAATTGAGGGGATTGATTACTCAGAGACTTTTGCGCCGGTGATCAAATTTACAACGATTCGATTGTTGTTGGCGATTGTAGCCCACTTCGATTTAGAGCTTCATCAAATGGACGTGGTCACGGCCTTTCTGAACGGTGACTTAGAAGAGGATATTTATATGGAGCAGCCTGAAGGTATCGTTGACTCTTCCAGGCCCAATCATGTTTGCAAACTTCTCAAGGCTATCTATGGTCTTAAGCAAGCGAGTCGACAATGGCACAAAAAGATTGACGATTTCCTAATTCACACTCTTGGCTTCAAGACTACGAGAAGTGACGCCTGTCTATATACAAACATATCAGAAAAAGGTGTTATGCTGATTGCCCTATATGTGGATGACTTGCTTCTTGCGGGAAGTGACCTGAAAGCCGTGACCTGGATGAAAGGTGAACTGAACAAGAGATTTGAGATGAAAGATTTAGGCGAGGCCAAAAAGTGCATTGGGCTTGAAATAAGTAGAAAAAGGGTCCCTAGACGGATCTATATCTCGCAGACAGAGTATGCCAAGTCCATTTTGAAACGTTTTGGTATGGCCAGTTGCAATCCCGTGAGGACTCCGATGGAACAAGGATTACACCCTGAGATGTCAACTAGCCCGTATTGCGATGTACCATATCGACAGATCATTGGCTGCTTAATGTTTCTTATGGTAGGGTCACGTCCAGATCTTGCATATGTGGTGGGAAAACTGTCCCAACACTGTGAGAACCCTCGCGAGGACCACTGGCAAGCAGCCAAACGAGTTCTGAGATATATCAAAGGAACGCTCTCACTAGGTGTAATTCTAGATGGAAATCTCCCAGTGCAAACTCTAGAGGGCTTCAGCGATGCAGACTGGGGTGGTTGCTTGGACTCGAGAAAGTCCACCAGTGGATATGTGTTCAAACTGTGTGGGGGAGCTATTAGTTGGTCATCTAGGAGACAAACGGTCGTTGCGAAATCCACATGCGAAGCGGAGTATATTGCACTGTGTGAGGCTTGCAAAGAGGCAGCTTGGCTCAGGTGCCTTCTTGCAGACGCATTGGGAAAGTCGAAAGACAGCACAGTTACAATCGGGTGTGATAATGCTGGTACAATAGCGTTTGCGGGTAACGAAGGAGTGAACAGGCGAAATAAGCACATTGACATATCATATCATTTTGTCCGAGATGCTGTGACTCGAAAGATTGTTTCACTGTTTCACGTACCTTCTACAGATATGCCAGCAGATATACTCACCAAGCCTCTTGGTCGCATTCAATTCATACAATGCATAAAATCTCTAGGCCTCGGAGAGCTGCACGATGCTTAGGTCATGTAATCGAGGGGGGTGTTGTTGATTTGGCAAGACGATCACATGACCCCACATCGGTGCCAAACCTCATAAGAGGCATGAGGCATGTTCCACGTGTACACATGCACACGTGTCGAATGAAGGGTGGCGCTAAGGCATTCCGGAAGAAATCCAAAGTTCCCAGGGACGAAAGTACGATTTTGAGAGATCAGCGATTTAGAGGGCAAAATGTTGTTTATGGGGTGATTTTACGTAGGGTAGGGTACTATAAGTGGATGATGAGTATACTGTATGAGAGATATGCTGAGGAAAGCTATGTACACGTGTACGTGGTGGCAGTTGTGTATGTGATGTACACGTGGTACAGCTAAGAGAAGAAACCTTTTTGTGCAGTGTTGTACACGTACTGTACTAGTGCCAAATGAGGAACTGTACTTCGCACTGTACATCGTAATATACCAAGTACTGTACTCCTTACTATACCTGAGTTTGTACAGTAGGAATCAATTATGGCAATACTGTCATGACTGCTAGAAAGAGGTATTTGATTTTATATTATGTATGAGGATTCTAGTTATGATAAGGGTTTTATCCAGCTGCATCCAAAAATCAGTTATGTGATTCATCATATGTATGAGGTTTCTAGTTATGATATTGGTTTTACACTGCATCCAAAAATCAGTTATGTGATTCCATCATACGTATGTGGTTTCTAGTTATGATATTGGTTTGTACAACTGCATCCAAAAATCAGTTATGTGATTCCATCATACGTATGTGGTTTCTAGTTATGATATTGGTTTGTACAACTGCATCCAAAAATCAGTTATGTGATTCCATCATATGTATGAGGTTCGTAATTATTGAAGATTGGACCGACTGCATCCAAAAATCAGTTATGTGATTCTATTTACGTATGTGGTTTCTAGTTATGATATTGGTTTGTACAACTGCATCCAAAAATCAGTTATGTGATTCCATCATATGTATGAGGTTCTAGTTATGATGAAGATTGGACCGACTGCATCCAAAAATCAGTTATGTGATTTCCATCATATGTATGAGGTTTCTAGTTATGACATTGGTTTGTACAACTGCATCCAAAAATCAGTTATGTGATTCCATCATACGTATGTGTTTCTAGTTATGATATTGGTTTGTACAACTGCATCCAAAAATCAGTTATGTGATTCCATCATATGTATGAGGTTCGTAATTATGATGAAGATTGGACCGACTGCATCCAAATATCAGTTATGTGATTCTATTTACGTATGACGGATTGGCACAAGGGAATTCGTTTCCGGTAAGTCTGCAAAATAAGGTACTGTATTGATGTGTGTATTGGGCCAACCTATTTACAGAAATTTGTCAACTTTGGAAGCAGTTCCAAATTTGCCCCTAATGACTGTTATCACCGGGCCAAGATCTTGAAATCCGCTCAAATGGCTCAGTTTGTGGGATTCTGTTAGTGGACGCAGTGAGTTAGAAAGTAGTTGTAGGTTGTACTTAAGGCCAGGATTTAGAGTTCCGAGTAAATTCTGGGTAGCCAAGCCCGCAACTTCATCCGTCCAGCAAAGTCCTTCACCCTCTCCGATTCCCATTAAAAACAGTTCTGGGCCGAAGCTCTGGAGACTGCTGTATACATTCGAAACAGAGTTAAAACTCGCGCACTTCCAAGCCACACGACCCTGCATCATATTGGTACGGGCGCAAGCCCAATTTATCGCACCTTCGTACGTTGGAAGTAAATGTTGGTACACCATCCCGGCAAGCCAGTTGAGTAAAGTTCGACTACCGAGCATGGGAAGCAATTATACTTGGATATGCGGAAGCCAGCAAAGCTTAAAAGCTGTGGATCCTGAATTACACAAGGTAGTTGTTTCCAGAGATGTCAGATTCAGTGAGAGCGAATCCTGCAACTCCGAAATAAATGAAAACAAATCAGATGAGCGTCTCGCAATTAGCTCTGATGAGGATTTTGTAGGGGTTGGCGTTGAACAGGACGATCAAGTTCAGTTTCCTACACTGGACACAGCCGAGATGGTTACAGCTTCGCGACAAGTTATTCAGGGACAAAGCAATGACCAGGCTAATGCTGGAAACGACCCGACGGTCGCTGAAAACGTTGGTATAGATAACGAAATCTCTGAGCCCTCTCATGTGAATGTAGCTCCACGGAGATCTGAGAGGATTCGAAGGGCCCCAAATGCTTGGTGGAGGTCTAATATATTCTTGACACCTAATGACACGGCTCTCGTCACAAATATTGTCAGCATCACGTACCGACACGCGGCGACAGGCCGGGACGCAGATTTTTGGAAGTCTGCCATCGAGTCCGAGCGAGACTCGATCATTCGGAACAAAACATGGAAGTTAGTCCCACGTTTGGAGGCCTCAAATATTCTGACTCCAAAATGGGTGTCTGCAATAAAAGATGCCCAGGACTCCAACGGTGGCTTTTCTCGAAAATCGAAGACGCGTCTTGTCGCTCGTGGATTCCAACAGGTCAAAGGGGTAGATTATAATGAGACATACGCCCCTGTCGTGAAGCTCAAGTCAATTCGGGTGCTTTTGGCACTTGTAGCGCATCAGGATCTGGAGCTGCATGAAATGAACGTTAAGACGGCATTTCTGAACGGTGATATGGAAGAGGACGTGCACATGGAGCAGCCGGATGGGTTTAAAGACACCTCGAAACCGAATCATGTCTGCAAGTTTCTGAAGGCCTTGTATGGTTTGAAACAGGTACATAGGCGGTGGCACCAGAAAATCGATGACTTTCTTGTTGATGGGCTCAAGTTCGGAAGTAGCACTAATGATGCCTGTGTTTATGTAAAATTGGACCCAACCTCCGACTCAATCATGATTATCCTCCTGTATGTTGATGACTTGCTGCTTGCAGGAAACGGCGTGGAGGCTATTGCATGGATGAAGGGGAGCTGAACCGCCGTTTTGAAATGAAAGATTCGGGAGAGGCGAAAATGGTTGTTGGCCTTGAAATTTCTCGCCGGAGATCCGAACGCTCCTTGTGTTTATTCCAGCCACGGTTTGTAGACAGCGTTCTAGAGCGATTTGGAATGCAGAATTGTAGACCTGTTCCAACTCCTATGAATATTAGTACTGACGAGTTAAACGTGGATCGGTCTAATGGGAATCGGAGAGGGTGAAGGACTTTGCTGGACGGATGAAGTTGCGGGCTTGGCTAACCAGAATTTACTCGGAACTCTAAAATCCTGGCCTTAAGTACAACCTACAACTACTTTCTAACTCACTGCGTCCACTAACAGAATCCCACAAACTGAGCCATTTGAGAGGATTTCAAGATCTTGGCCCGGTGAACATGCCTCATGCCTCTTATGAGGTTTGCCACCGATGTGGGGTCATGTGTAATGGGAATCGGAGAGGGTGAAGGACTTTGCTGGATGGATGAAGTTGCGGGCTTGGCTACCCAGAATTTACTCGGAACTCTAAAATCCTGGCCTTAAGTACAACCTACAACTACTTTCTAACTCACTGCGTCCACCAACAGAATCCCACAAACTGAGCCATTTGAGCGGATTTCAAGATCTTGGCCCGGTGATAACAGTCATTAGGGGCAAATTTGGAACACAAATTTGTGTAAATAGGTTGGCCCAATACACACATCAATACAGTACCTTATTTTGCAGACTTACCGGAAACGAATTCCCTTGTGCCAAAATAACGGACTCAATCCGTCATACGTAAAATAGAATCACATAACTGATTTTTGGATGCAGTCGGTCCAATCTTCATCATAATTACGAACCTCATACATATGATGAATCACATAACTGATTTTTGGATGCAGTTGTACAAACCAATATCATAACTAGAAACCCATACGTATGATGGAATCACATAACTGATTTTTGGATGCAGCTGGATAAAACCCTTAATCATAACTAGAATCCTCATACATAATATAAAATCAAATACCTCTTTCTAGCAGTCATGACAGTATTGCCATAATTGATTCCTACTGTACAAACTCATGTATAGTAAGGAGTACAGTACTTGGTATATTACGATGTACAGTGCGAAGTACAGTTCCTCATTTGGCACTAGTACAGTGCGTGTACATCACTGCACAAAAAGTTTTCTTCTCTTAGCTGTACCACGTGTACATCACATACACAACTGCCACCACGTACACGTGTACATAGCTTTCCTCAGCATATCTCTAATACAGTATACTCATCATCCACTTATAGTACCCTACCCTACGTAAAATCACCCATAAACAACATTTTGCCCTCTAAATCGCTGATCTCTCAAAATCGTACTTTCGTCCCTGGGAACTTTGGATTTCTTCCGGAATGCCTTAGCGCCCCCTTCATTCTACACGTGTGCATGTGTACACGTGGAACATGCCTCATGCCCCTTATGAGGTTTGGCACCGATGTGGGGTCATGTGTAATGGGAATCGGAGAGGGTGAAGGACTTTGCTGGATGGATGAAGTTGCGGGCTTGGCTACCCAGAATTTACTCGGAACTCTAAAATCCTGGCCTTAAGTACAACCTACAACTACTTTCTAACTCACTGCGTCCACTAACAGAATCCCACAAACTGAGCCATTTGAGAGGATTTCAAGATCTTGGCCCGGTGATAACAGTCATTAGGGGCAAATTTGGAACACAAATTTGTGTAAATAGGTTGGCCCAATACACACATCAATACAGTACCTTATTTTGCAGACTTACCGGAAACGAATTCCCTTGTGCCAAAATAACGGACTCAATCCGTCATACGTAAAATAGAATCACATAACTGATTTTTGGATGCAGTCGGTCCAATCTTCATCATAATTACGAACCTCATACATATGATGGAATCACATAACTGATTTTTGGATGCAGTTGTACAAACCAATATCATAACTAGAAACCACATACGTATGATGGAATCACATAACTGATTTTTGGATGCAGTTGTACAAACCAATATCATAACTAGAAACCTCATACATATGATGGAATCACATAACTGATTTTTGGATGCAGCTGGATAAAATCCGTAATCATAACTAGAAACCTCATACATATGATGGAATCACATAACTGATTTTTGGATGCAGTTGTACAAACCAATATCATAACTAGAAACCACATACGTATGATGAAATCACATAACTGATTTTTGGATGCAGCTGGATAAAACCCTTAATCATAACTAGAATCCTCATACATAATATAAAATCAAATACCTCTTTCTAGCAGTCATGACAGTATTGCCTTAATTGATTCCTACTGTACAAACTCAGGTATAGTAAGGAGTACAGTACTTGGTATATTACGATGTACAGTGCGAAGTACAGTTCCTCATTTGGCACTAGTACAGTACGTGTACAACACTGCACAAAAAGGTTCCTTCTCTTAGCTGTACCACGTGTACATCACATACACAACTGCCACCACGTACACGTGTACATAGCTTTCCTCAGCATATCTCTCATACAGTATACTCATCATCCACTTATAGTACCCTACCCTACGTAAAATCACCCATAAACAACATTTTGCCCTCTAAATCGCTGATCTCTCAAAATCGTACTTTCGTCCCTGGGAACTTTGGATTTCTTCCGGAATGCCTTAGCGCCCCCTTCATTCTACACGTGTGCATGTGTACACGTGGAACATGCCTCATGCCTCTTATGAGGTTTGGCACCGATGTGGGGTCATGTGTAATGGGAATCGGAGAGGGTGAAGGACTTTGCTGGATGGATGAAGTTGCGGGCTTGGCTACCCAGAATTTACTCGGAACTCTAAAATCCTGGCCTTAAGTACAACCTACAACTACTTTCTAACTCACTGCGTCCACTAACAGAATCCCACAAACTGAGCCATTTGAGAGGATTTCAAGATCTTGGCCGGTGATAACAGTCATTAGGGGCAAATTTGGAACACAAATTTGTGTAAATAGGTTGGCCCAATACACACATCAATACAGTACCTTATTTTGCAGACTTACCGGAAACGATTCCCTTGTGCCAAAATAACGGACTCAATCCGTCATACGTAAAATAGAATCACATAACTGATTTTTGGATGCAGTCGGTCCAATCTTCATCATAATTACGAACCTCATACATATGATGGAATCACATAACTGATTTTTGGATGCAGTTGTACAAACCAATATCATAACTAGAAACCACATACGTATGATGGAATCACATAACTGATTTTTGGATGCAGTTGTACAAACCAATATCATAACTAGAAACCTCATACATATGATGGAATCACATAACTGATTTTTGGATGCAGCTGGATAAATCCGTAATCATAACTAGAAACCTCATACATATGATGAAATCACATAACTGATTTTTGGATGCAGTTGTACAAACCAATATCATAACTAGAAACCACATACGTATGATGGAATCACATAACTGATTTTTGGATGCAGCTGGATAAACCCGTAATCATAACTAGAAACCTCATACATATGATGGAATCACATAACTGATTTTTGGATGCAGCTGGATAAAATCCGTAATCATAACTAGAAACCTCATACATATGATGAAATCACATAACTGATTTTGATGCAGTTGTACAAACCAATATCATAACTAGAAACCACATACGTATGATGGAATCACATAACTGATTTTTGGATGCAGCTGGATAAAACCCGTAATCATAACTAGAAACCTCATACATATGATGGAATCACAAACTGATTTTTGGATGCAGCTGGATAAAATCCGTAATCATAACTAGAAACCTCATACATATGATGAAATCACATAACTGATTTTTGGATGCAGTTGTACAAACCAATATCATAACTAGAAACCACATACGTATGATGGAATCACATAACTGATTTTTGGATGCAGCTGGATAAAATCCGTAATCATGACTAGAAACCTCATACATATGATGAAATCACATAACTGATTTTTGGATGCAGCTGGATAAAACCCTTAATCATAACTAGAATCCTCATACATAATATAAAATCAAATACCTCTTTCTAGCAGTCATGACAGTATTGCCATAATTGATTCCTACTGTACAAACTCATGTATAGTAAGGAGTACAGTACTTGGTATATTACGATGTACAGTGCGAAGTACAGTTCCTCATTTGGCACTAGTACAGTGCGTGTACATCACTGCACAAAAAGTTTTCTTCTCTTAGCTGTACCACGTGTACATCACATACACAACTGCCACCACGTACACGTGTACATAGCTTTCCTCAGCATATCTCTCATACAGTATACTCATCATCCACTTATAGTACCCTACCCTACGTAAAATCACCCCATAAACAACATTTTGCCCTCTAAATCGCTGATCTCTCAAAATCGTACTTTCGTCCCTGGGAACTTTGGATTTCTTCCGAATGCCTTAGCGCCCCCCTTCATTCTACACGTGTGCATGTGTACACGTGAACATGCCTCATGCCTCTTATGAGGTTTGGCACGATGTGGGGTCATGTGTAATGGGAATCGGAGAGGGTGAAGGACTTTGCTGACGGATGAAGTTGCGGCTTGGCTACCCAGAATTTACTCGGAACTCTAAAATCCTGCGCCTTAAGTACAACCTACAACTACTTTCTAACTCACTGCGTCCACTAACAGAATCCACAAACTGAGCCATTTGAGAGGATTTCAAGATCTTGGCCCGGTGATAACAGTCATTAGGGGCAAATTTGGAACACAAATTTGTGTAAATAGGTTGGCCCAATACACACATCAATACAGTACCTTATTTTGCAGACTTACCGGAAACGAATTCCCTTGTGCCAAATAACGGACTCAATCCGTCATACGTAAAATAGAATCACATAACTGATTTTTGGATGCAGTCGGTCCAATCTTCATCATAATTACGAACCTCATACATATGATGGAATCACATAACTGATTTTTGGATGCAGTTGTACAAACCAATATCATAACTAGAAACCACATACGTATGATGGAATCACATAACTGATTTTTGGATGCAGTTGTACAAACCAATATCATAACTAGAAACCTCATACATATGATGGATCACATAACTGATTTTTGGATGCAGCTGGATAAAATCCGTAATCATAACTAGAAACCTCATACATATGATGAAATCACATAACTGATTTTTGGATGCAGTTGTACAAACAATATCATAACTAGAAACCACATACGTATGATGGAATCACATAACTGATTTTTGGATGCAGCTGGATAAAACCCGTAATCATAACTAGAAAACCTCATACATATGATGGAATCACATAACTGATTTTTGGATGCAGCTGGATAAAATCCGTAATCATAACTAGAAACCTCATACATATGATGAAATCACATAACTGATTTTTTGGATGCAGTTGTACAAACCAATATCATAACTAGAAACCACCATACGTATGATGGAATCACATAACTGATTTTTGGATGCAGCTGGATAAAACCCGTAATCATAACTAGAAACCTCATACATATGATGGAATCACATAACTGATTTTTGGATGCAGCTGGATAAAATCCGTAATCATAACTAGAAACCTCATACATATGATGAAATCACATAACTGATTTTTGGATGCAGTTGTACAAACCAATATCATAACTAAAACCACATACGTATGATGGAATCACATAACTGATTTTTGGATGCAGCTGGATAAAATCCGTAATCATAAACTAGAAACCTCATACATATGATGGAATCACATAACTGATTTTTTGGATGCAGCTGGATAAAACCCTTAATCATAACTAGAATCCTCATACATAATATAAAATCAATACCTCTTTCTAGCAGTCATGACAGTATTGCCATAATTGATTCCTACTGTACAAACTCATGTATAGTAAGGAGTACAGTACTTGGTATATTACGATGTACAGTGCGAAGTACAGTTCCTCATTTGGCACTAGTACAGTGCGTGTACATCACTGCACAAAAAGTTTTCTTCTCTTAGCTGTACCACGTGTACATCACATACACAACTGCCACCACGTACACGTGTACATAGCTTTCCTCAGCATATCTCTCATACAGTATACTCATCCCACTTATAGTACCCTACCCTACGTAAAATCACCCCATAAACAACATTTTGCCCTCTAAATCGCTGATCTCTCAAAATCGTACTTTCGTCCCTGGGAACTTTGGATTTCTTCCGGAATGCCTTAGCGCCCCCTTCATTCTACACGTGTGCATGTGTACACGTGGAACATGCCTCATGCCTCTTATGAGGTTTGGCACCGATGTGGGGTCATGTGTAATGGGAATCGAGAGGGTGAAGGACTTTGCTGGACGGATGAAGTTGCGGGCTTGGCTACCCAGAATTTACTCGGAACTCTAAAATCCTGGCCTTAAGTACCCTACAACTACTTTCTAACTCACTGCGTCCACTAACAGAATCCCACAAACTGAGCCATTTGAGAGGATTTCAAGATCTTGGCCCGGTGATAACAGTCATTAGGGGCAAATTTGGAACACAAATTTGTGTAAATAGGTTGCCCAATACACACATCAATACAGTACCTTATTTTGCAGACTTACCGGAAACGAATTCCCTTGTGCCAAAATAACGGACTCAATCCGTCATACGTAAAATAGAATCACATAACTGATTTTTGGATGCAGTCGGTCCAATCTTCATCATAATTACGAACCTCATACATATGATGGAATCACATAACTGATTTTTGGATGCAGTTGTACAAACCAATATCATAACTAGAAACCACATACGTATGATGGAATCACATAACTGATTTTTGGATGCAGCTGGATAAAATCCGTAATCATAACTAGAAACCTCATACATATGATGAAATCACATAACTGATTTTTGGATGCAGTTGTACAAACCAATATCATAACTAGAAACCACATACGTATGATGGAATCACATAACTGATTTTTGGATGCAGCTGGATAAAACCCGTAATCATAACTAGAAACCTCATACATATGATGGAATCACATAACTGATTTTTGGATGCAGCTGGATAAAATCCGTAATCATAACTAGAAACCTCATACATATGATGAAATCACATAACTGATTTTTGGATGCAGTTGTACAAACCAATATCATAACTAGAAACCACATACGTATGATGGAATCACATAACTGATTTTTGGATGCAGCTGGATAAAATCCGTAATCATAACTAGAACCTCATACATATGATGAAATCACATAACTGATTTTTGGATGCAGCTGGATAAAACCCTTAATCATAACTAGAATCCTCATACATAATATAAAATCAAATACCTCTTTCTAGCAGTCATGACAGTATTGCCATAATTGATTCCTACTGTACAAACTCATGTATAGTAAGGAGTACAGTACTTGGTATATTACGATGTACAGTGCGAAGTACAGTTCCTCATTTGGCACTAGTACAGTACGTGTACAACACTGCACAAAAAGGTTTCTTCTCTTAGCTGTACCACGTGTACATCACATACACAACTGCCACCACGTACACGTGTACATAGCTTTCCTCAGCATATCTCTCATACAGTATACTCATCATCCACTTATAGTACCCTACCCTACGTAAAATCACCCCATAAACAACATTTTGCCCTCTAAATCGCTGATCTCTCAAAATCGTACTTTCGTCCCTGGGAACTTTGGATTTCTTCCGGAATGCCTTAGCGCCCCCCTTCATTCTACACGTGTGCATGTGTACACGTGGAACATGCCTCATGCCTCTTATGAGGTTTGGCACCGATGTGGGGTCATGTGTAATGGGAATCGGAGAGGGTGAAGGACTTTGCTGGATGGATGAAGTTGCGGGCTTGGCTACCCAGAATTTACTCGGAACTCTAAAATCCTGGCCTTAAGTACAACCTACAACTACTTTCTAACTCACTGCGTCCACTAACAGAATCCCACAAACTGAGCCATTTGAGAGGATTTCAAGATCTTGGCCCGGTGATAACAGTCATTAGGGGCAAATTTGGAACACAAATTTGTGTAAATAGGTTGGCCCAATACACACATCAATACAGTACCTTATTTTGCAGACTTACCGGAAACGAATTCCCTTGTGCCAAAATAACGGACTCAATCCGTCATACGTAAAATAGAATCACATAACTGATTTTTGGATGCAGTCGGTCCAATCTTCATCATAATTACAAACCTCATACATATGATGGAATCACATAACTGATTTTTGGATGCAGTTGTACACCCAATATCATAACTAGAAACCACATACGTATGATGGAATCACATAACTGATTTTTGGATGCAGTTGTACAAACCAATATCATAACTAGAAACCTCATACATATGATGGAATCACATAACTGATTTTTGGATGCAGCTGGATAAAATCCGTAATCATAACTAGAAACCTCATACATATGATGAAATCACATAACTGATTTTTGGATGCAGTTGTACAAACCAATATCATAACTAGAAACCACATACGTATGATGGAATCACATAACTGATTTTTGGATGCAGCTGGATAAAACCCGTAATCATAACTAGAAACCTCATACATATGATGGAATCACATAACTGATTTTTGGATGCAGCTGGATAAAATCCGTAATCATAACTAGAAACCTCATACATATGATGGAATCACATAACTGATTTTTGGATGCAGTTGTACAAACCAATATCATAACTAGAAACCACATACGTATGATGGAATCACATAACTGATTTTTGGATGCAGCTGGATAAAACCGTAATCATAACTAGAAACCTCATACATATGATGGAATCACATAACTGATTTTTGGATGCAGCTGGATAAAATCCGTAATATAACTAGAAACCACATACGTATTATGGAATCACATAACTGATTTTTGGATGCAGCTGGATAAAACCCTTAATCATAACTAGAATCCTCATACATAATATAAAATCAAATACCTCTTTCTAGCAGTCATGACAGTATTGCCTTAATTGATTCCTACTGTACAAACTCAGGTATAGTAAGGAGTACAGTACTTGGTATATTACGATGTACAGTGCGAAGTACAGTTCCTCATTTGGCACTAGTACAGTACGTGTACAACACTGCACAAAAAGGTTTCTTCTCTTAGCTGTACCACGTGTACATCACATACACAACTGCCACCACGTACACGTGTACATAGCTTTCCTCAGCATATCTCTCATACAGTATACTCATCATCCACTTATAGTACCCTACCCTACGTAAAATCACCCCATAAACAACATTTTGCCCTCTAAATCGCTGATCTCTCAAAATCGTACTTTCGTCCCTGGGAACTTTGGATTTCTTCCGGAATGCCTTAGCGCCCCCCTTCATTCTACACGTGTGCATGTGTACACGTGGAACATGCCTCATGCCTCTTATGAGGTTTGGCACCGATGTGGGGTCATGTGTAATGGGAATCGGAGAGGGTGAAGGACTTTGCTGGATGGATGAAGTTGCGGGCTTGGCTACCCAGAATTTACTCGGAACTCTAAAATCCTGGCCTTAAGTACAACCTACAACTACTTTCTAACTCACTGCGTCCACTAACAGAATCCCACAAACTGAGCCATTTGAGCGGATTTCAAGATCTTGGCCCGGTGATAACAGTCATTAGGGGCAAATTTGGAACACAAATTTGTGTAAATAGGTTGGCCCAATACACACATCAATACAGTACCTTATTTTGCAGACTTACCGGAAACGAATTCCCTTGTGCCAAAATAACGGACTCAATCCGTCATACGTAAAATAGAATCACATAACTGATTTTTGGATGCAGTCGGTCCAATCTTCATCATAATTACGAACCTCATACATATGATGGAATCACATAACTGATTTTTGGATGCAGTTGTACAAACCAATATCATAACTAGAAACCACATACGTATGATGGAATCACATAACTGATTTTGGATGCAGTGGATAAAATCCGTAATCATAACTAGAAACCTATACATATGATGAAATCACATAACTGATTTTTGGATGCAGCTGGATAAAACCCTTAATCATAACTAGAATCCTCATACATAATATAAAATCAAATACCTCTTTCTAGCAGTCATGACAGTATTGCCATAATTGATTCCTACTGTACAAACTCAGGTATAGTAAGGAGTACAGTACTTGGTATATTACGATGTACAGTGCGAGTACAGTTCCTCATTTGGCACTAGTACAGTACGTGTACAACACTGCACAAAAAGGTTTCTTCTCTTAGCTGTACCACGTGTACATCACATACACAACTGCCACCACGTACACGTGTACATAGCTTTCCTCAGCATATCTCTCATACAGTATACTCATCATCCACTTATAGTACCCTACCCTACGTAAAATCACCCCATAAACAACATTTTGCCCTCTAAATCGCTGATCTCTCAAATCGTACTTTCGTCCCTGGGAACTTTGGATTTCTTCCGGAATGCCTTAGCGCCCCCCTTCATTCTACACGTGTGCATGTGTACACGTGGAACATGCCTCATGCCTCTTATGAGGTTTGGCACCGATGTGGGGTCATGTGTAATGGGAATCGGAGAGGGTGAAGGACTTTGCTGGATGGATGAAGTTGCGGGCTTGGCTACCCAGAATTTACTCGAACTCTAAAATCCTGGCCTTAAGTACAACCTACAACTACTTTCTAACTCACTGCGTCCACTAACAGAATCCCACAAACTGAGCCATTTGAGCGGATTTCAAGATCTTGGCCCGGTGATAACAGTCATTAGGGGCAAATTTGGAACACAAATTTGTGTAAATAGGTTGGCCCAATACACACATCAATACAGTACCTTATTTTGCAGACTTACCGGAAACGAATTCCCTTGTGCCAAATAACGGACTCAATCCGTCATACGTAAAATAGAATCACATAACTGATTTTTGGATGCAGTCGGTCCAATCTTCATCATAATTACGAACCTCATACATATGATGGAATCACATAACTGATTTTTGGATGCAGTTGTACAAACCAATATCATAACTAGAAACCACATACGTATGATGGAATCACATAACTGATTTTTGGATGCAGTTGTACACACCAATATCATAACTAGAAACCACATACGTATGATGGAATCACATAACTGATTTTTGGATGCAGCTGGATAAAACCCGTAATCATAACTAGAAACCTCATACATATGATGAAATCACATAACTGATTTTTGGATGCAGTTGTACAAACCAATATCATAACTAGAAACCACATACGTATGATGGAATCACATAACTGATTTTTGGATGCAGCTGGATAAAATCCGTAATCATGACTAGAAACCTCATACATATGATGAAATCACATAACTGATTTTTGGATGCAGCTGGATAAAACCCTTAATCATAACTAGAATCCTCATACATAATATAAAATCAAATACCTCTTTCTAGCAGTCATGACAGTATTGCCATATTGATTCCTACTGTACAAACTCAGGTATAGTAAGGAGTACAGTACTTGGTATATTACGATGTACAGTGCGAAGTACAGTTCCTCATTTGGCACTAGTACAGTACGTGTACAACACTGCACAAAAAGGTTTCTTCTCTTAGCTGTACCACGTGTACATCACATACACAACTGCCACCACGTACACGTGTACATAGCTTTCCTCAGCATATCTCTCATACAGTATACTCATCATCCACTTATAGTACCCTACCCTACGTAAAATCACCCCATAAACAACATTTTGCCCTCTAAATCGCTGATCTCTCAAAATCGTACTTTCGTCCCTGGGAACTTTGGATTTCTTCCGGAATGCCTTAGCGCCCCCCTTCATTCTACACGTGTGCATGTGTACACGTGGAACATGCCTCATGCCTCTTATGATTTGGCACCGATGTGGGGTCATGTGTAATGGGAATCGGAGAGGGTGAAGGACTTTGCTGGATGGATGAAGTTGCGGGCTTGGCTACCAGAATTTACTCGGAACTCTAAAATCCTGGCCTTAAGTACAACCTACAACTACTTTCTAACTCACTGCGTCCACTAACAGATCCCACAAACTGAGCCATTTGAGCGGATTTCAAGATCTTGGCCCGGTGATAACAGTCATTAGGGGCAAATTTGGAACACAAATTTGTGTAAATAGGTTGGCCCAATACACACATCAAATACAGTACCTTATTTTTGCAGACTTACCGGAAACGAATTCCCTTGTGCCAAAATAACGGACTCAATCCGTCATACGTAAAATAGAATCACATAACTGATTTTTGGATGCATCGGTCCAATCTTCATCATAATTACGAACCTCATACATATGATGGATCACATAACTGATTTTTGGATGCAGTTGTACAAACCAATATCATAACTAGAACCACATACGTATGATGGAATCACATAACTGATTTTTGGATGCAGTTGTACACACAATATCATAACTAGAAACCACATACTATGATGGAATCACATAACTGATTTTTGGATGCAGCTGGATAAAAATCCGTAATCATAACTAGAAACCTCATACATATGATGAAATCACATAACTGATTTTTGGATGCAGTTGTACAAACCAATATCATAACTAGAAACCACATACGTATGATGGAATCACATAACTGATTTTTGGATGCAGCTGGATAAAATCCGTAATCATAACTAGAAACTCAACTACGTATGATGAATCACATAACGATTTTTGGATGCAGCTGGATAAAACCCTTAATCATAACTAGAATCCTCATACATAATATAAATCAAATACCTCTTTCTAGCAGTCATGACAGTATTGCCATAATTGATTCTACTGTAAACTCAGGTATAGTAAGGAGTACAGTACTTGGTATATTACGATGTACAGTGCGAAGTACAGTTCCTCATGGCACTAGTACAGTACGTGTACAACACGCACAAAAAGGTTTCTTCTCTTAGCTGTACCACGTGTACATCACATACACAACTGCCACCACGTACACGTGTACATAGCTTTCCTCAGCATATCTCTCATACAGTATACTCATCATCCACTTATAGTACCCTACCCTACGTAAAATCACCCCATAAACAACATTTTGCCCTCTAAATCGCTGATCTCTCAAAATCGTACTTTCGTCCCTGGGAACTTTGGATTTCTTCCGGAATGCCTTAGCGCCCCCCTTCATTCTACACTGTGCATGGTGTACACGTGGAACATGCTCTGCCTTTGAGGTTTGGCACCGATGTGGGTCATGTGTAATGGGAATCGGAGAGGGTGAAGGATGCGGATGATGAAGTTGCGGGCTTGGCTACCAGAAACTCGGAACTCTAAAATCCTGGCCTTAAGTACAACCTACAACTACTTTCTAACTCACTGCGTCCACTAACAGAATCCCACAAACTGAGCCATTTGAGCGGATTTCAAGATCTTGGCCCGGTGATAACAGTCATTAGGGGCAAATTTGGAACACAAATTTGTGTAAATAGGTTGGCCCAATACACACATCAATACAGTACCTTATTTTGCAGACTTACCGGAAACGAATTCCCTTGTGCCAAAATAACGGACTCAATCCGTCATACGTAAATAGAATCACATAACTGATTTTTGGATGCAGTCGGTCCAATCTTCATCATAATTACGAACCTCATACATATGATGGAATCACATAACTGATTTTGGATGCAGTTGTACAAACCATATCATAACTAGAAACCACATACGTATGATGGAATCACATAACTGATTTTTGGATGCAGTTGTACAAACCAATATCATAACTAGAAACCACATACGTATGATGGAATCACATAACTGATTTTTGGATGCAGCTGGATAAAATCCGTAATCATAACTAGAAACCACATACGTATGATGGAATCACATAACCGATTTTGGATGCAGCTGGATAAAACCCTTAATCATAACTAGAATCCTCATACATAATATAAAATCAAATACCTCTTTCTATCACAAGTACCATAATTGTTCCTACTGTACAAACTCATGTATAGTAAGGAGTACAGTACTTGGTATATTCATAATCATAACTAGAATCCTCATACATAATATAAAATCAAATACCTCTTTCTAGCAGTCATGACAGTATTGCCATAATTGATACCTACTGTACAAACTCAGGTATAGTAAGGAGTACAGTACTTGGTATATTACGATGTACAGTGCGAAGTACAGTTCCTCATTTGGCACTAGTACAGTACGTGTACAACACTGCACAAAAAAGGTTTCTTCTCTTAGCTGTACCACGTGTACATCACATACACAACTGCCACCACGTACACGTGTACATAGCTTTCCTCAGCATATCTCTCATACAGTATAACTCATCATCCACTTATAGTACCCTACCCTACGTAAAATCACCCCATAAACAACATTTTGCCCTCTAAATCGCTGATCTCTCAAAATCGTACTTTCGTCCCTGGGAACTTTGGATTCTTCCGGAATGCCTTAGCGCCCCCTTCATCTACACGTGTGCATGTGTACACGCGGAACATGCCTCATGCCTCTTATGAGGTTTGGCACCGATGTGGGGTCATGTGTAATGGAATCGGAGAGGGTGAAGGACTTTGCTGGACGGATGAAGTTGCGGGCTTGGCTACCCAGAATTTACTCGGAACTCTAAAATCCTGGCCTTAAGTACAACCTACAACTACTTTCTAACTCACTGCGTCCACTAACAGAATCCCACAAACTGAGCCATTTGAGAGGATTTCAAGATCTGGCCCGGTGATAACAGTCATTAGGGGCAAATTTGGAACACAAATTTGTGTAAATAGGTGGCCCAATACACACATCAATACAGTACCTTATTTTGCAGACTTACCGGAAACGAATTCCCTTGTGCCAAAATAACGGACTCAATCCGTCATACGTAAAATAGAATCACATAACTGATTTTGGATGCAGTCCCAATCTTCATCATAATTACGAACCTCATACATATGATGGAATCACATAACTGATTTTTGGATGCAGTTGTACAACCAATATCATAACTAGAAACCACATACGTATGATGGAATCACATAACTGATTTTTGGATGCAGCTGGATAAAATCCGTAATCATAACTAGAAACCTCATACATATGATAAATCACATAACTGATTTTTGGATGCAGTTGTAAACCAATATCATAACTAGAAACCACATACGTATGATGGAATCACATAACTGATTTTTGGATGCAGTTGTACAAACCAATATCATAACTAGAAACACATACGTATGATGGAATCACATAACTGATTTTTGGATGCAGCTGGATAAAATCCGTAATCATAACTAGAAACCTCATACATATGATGAAATCACATAACCGATTTTTGGATGCAGCTGGATAGAACCCTTAATCATAACTAGAATCCTCATACATAATATAAAATCAAATACCTCTTTCTAGCAGTCATGACAGTATTGCCTTAATTGATTCCTACTGTACAAACTCAGGTATAGTAAGGAGTACAGTACTTGGTATATTACGATGTACAGTGCGAAGTACAGTTCCTCATTTGGCACTAGTACAGTACGTGTACAACACTGCACAAAAAGGTTTCTTCTCTTAGCTGTACCACGTGTACATCACATACACAACTGCCACCACGTACACGTGTACATAGCCCTCAGCATATCTCTCATACAGTATACTCATCATCCACTATAGTACCCTACCCTACGTAAAATCACCCCATAAACAACATTTTGCCCTCTAAATCGCTGATCTCTCAAAATCGTACTTTCGTCCCTGGGAACTTTGGATTTCTTCCGGAATGCCTTAGCGCCCCCTTCATTCTACACGTGTGCATGTGTACACGTGGAACATGCCTCATGCCTCTTATGAGGTTTGGCACCGATGTGGGTCATGTGTAATGGGAATCGCGAGAGGGTGAAGACCACGGATGAAGTTGCGGGCTTGGCTACCCAGAATTACTCGGAACTCTAAAATCCTGGCCTTAAGTACAACCTACAACTACTTCTAACTCACTGCGTCCACTAACAGAATCCCACAAACTGAGCCATTTGAGAGGATTTCAAGATCTTGGCCCGGTGATAACAGTCATTAGGGCAAATTTGGAACACAAATTTGTGTAAATGGTTGGCCCAATACACACATCAATACAGTACCTTATTTTGCAGACTTACCGGAAACGAATTCCCTTGTGCCAAAATAACGGACTCAATCCGTCATACGTAAATAGAATCACATAACTGATTTTGGATGCAGTCGGTTCCAATCTTCATCATAATTACAAACCTCATACATATGATGGAATCACATAACTGATTTTGGATGCAGTTGTACACACCAATATCATAACTAGAAACCAACATACGTATGATGGAATCACATAACTGATTTTTGGATGCAGTTGTACAAACCAATATCATAACTAGAAACCTCATACATATGATGGAATCACATAACTGATTTTTGGATGCAGCTGGATAAAATCCGTAATATAACTAGAAACCTCATACATATGATGAAATCACATAACTGATTTTTGGATGCAGTTGTACAAACCAATATCATAACTAGAAACCACATACGTATGATGGAATCACATAACTGATTTTTGGATGCAGCTGGATAAAACCGTAATCATAACTAGAAAACCTCATACATATGATGGAATCAACATAACTGATTTTTGGATGCAGCTGGATAAAATCCGTAATCATAACTAGAAACCTCATACATATGATGAAATCACAAACTGATTTTGATGCAGTTGTACAAACCAATATCATAACTAGAAACCACATACGTATGATGAATCACATAAATTTTTGGATGCAGCTGGATAAAACCCGTAATCATAACTAGAAACCTCATACATATGATGGAATCACATAACTGATTTTTGGATGCAGCTGGAAAAATCCTAATCATAACTGAAACCACATACGTATGATGGAATCACATAACTGATTTTTGGATGCAGCTGGATAAAACCCTTAATCATAACTAGAATCCTCATACATAATATAAAATCAAATACCTCTTTCTAGCAGTCATGACAGTATTGCCTTAATTGATTCCTACTGTACAAACTCAGGTATAGTAAGGAGTACAGTACTTGGTATATTACGATGTACAGTGCGAAGTACAGTTCCTCATTTGGCACTAGTACAGTACGTGTACAACACTGCACAAAAAGGTTTCTTCTCTTAGCTGTACCACGTGTACATCACATACACAACTGCCACCACGTACACGTGTACATAGCTTTCCTCAGCATATCTCTCATACAGTATACTCATCATCCACTTATAGTACCCTACCCTACGTAAAATCACCCCATAAACAACATTTTGCCCTCTAAATCGCTGATCTCTCAAAATCGTACTTTCGTCCCTGGGAACTTTGGATTTCTTCCGGAATGCCTTAGCGCCCCCTTCATTCTACACGTGTGCATGTGTACACGTGGAACATGCCTCATGCCTCTTATGAGGTTTGGAACCGATGTGGGGTCATGTGTAATGGGAATCGGAGAGGGTGAAGGACTTTGCTGGATGGATGAAGTTGCGGGCTTGGCTACCCAGAATTTACTCGGAACTCTAAAATCCTGGCCTTAAGTACAACCTACAACTACTTTCTAACTCACTGCGTCCACTAACAGAATCCACAAACTGAGCCATTTGAGAGGATTTCAAGATCTTGGCCCGGTGATAACAGTCATTAGGGGCAAATTTGGAACACAAATTTGTGTAAATAGGTTGGCCCAATACACACATCAATACAGTACCTTATTTTGCAGACTTACCGGAAACGAATTCCCTTGTGCCAAAATAACGGACTCAATCCGTCATACGTAAAATAGAATCACATAACTGATTTTTGGATGCAGTCGGTCCAATCTTCATCATAATTACGAACCTCATACATATGATGGAATCACATAACTGATTTTTGGATGCAGTTGTACAAACCAATATCATAACTAGAAACCACATACGTATGATGGAATCACATAACTGATTTTTGGATGCAGTTGTACAAACCAATATCATAACTAGAAACCACATACGTATGATGGAATCACATAACTGATTTTTGGATGCAGCTGGATAAAATCCGTAATCATAACTAGAAACCTCATACATATGATGAAATCACATAACTGATTTTTGGATGCAGTTGTACAAACCAATATCATAACTAGAAACCACATACGTATGATGGAATCACATAACTGATTTTTGGATGCAGCTGGATAAAACCCGTAATCATAACTAGAAACCTCATACATATGATGGAATCACATAACTGATTTTTGGATGCAGCTGGATAAAATCCGTAATCATAACTAGAAACCTCATACATATGATGAAATCACATAACTGATTTTTGGATGCAGTTGTACAAACCAATATCATAACTAGAAACCACATACGTATGATGGAATCACATAACTGATTTTTGGATGCAGCTGGATAAAACCCGTAATCATAACTAGAAACCTCATACATATGATGGAATCACATAACTGATTTTTGGATGCAGCTGGATAAAACCCTTAATCATAACTAGAATCCTCATACATAATATAAAATCAAATACCTCTTTCTAGCAGTCATGACAGTATTGCCATAATTGATACCTACTGTACAAACTCAGGTATAGTAAGGAGTACAGTACTTGGTATATTACGATGTACAGTGCGAAGTACAGTTCCTCATTTGGCACTAGTACAGTACGTGTACAACACTGCACAAAAAGGTTTCTTCTCTTAGCTGTACCACGTGTACATCACATACACAACTGCCACCACGTACACGTGTACATAGCTTTCCTCAGCATATCTCTAATACAGTATACTCATCATCCACTTATAGTACCCTACCCTACGTAAAATCACCCCATAAACAAGATTTTGCCCTCTAAATCGCTGATCTCTCAAAATCGTACTTTCGTCCCTGGGAACTTTGGATTTCTTCCGGAATGCCTTAGCGCCCCCTTCATTCTACACGTGTGCATGTGTACACGTGGAACATGCCTCATGCCTCTTATGAGGTTTGGCACCGATGTGGGGTCATGTGTAATGGGAATCGGAGAGGGTGAAGGACTTTGCTGGACGGATGAAGTTGCGGGCTTGGCTACCCAGAATTTACTCGGAACTCTAAAATCCTGGCCTTAAGTACAACCTACAACTACTTTCTAACTCACTGCGTCCACTAACAGAATCCCACAAACTGAGCCATTTGAGAGGATTTCAAGATCTTGGCCCGGTGATAACAGTCATTAGGGGCAAATTTGGAACACAAATTTGTGTAAATAGGTTGGCCCAATACACACATCAATACAGTACCTTATTTTGCAGACTTACCGGAAACGAATTCCCTTGTGCCAAAATAACGGACTCAATCCGTCATACGTAAAATAGAATCACATAACTGATTTTTGGATGCAGTCGGTCCAATCTTCATCATAATTACAAACCTCATACATATGATGGAATCACATAACTGATTTTTGGATGCAGTTGTACACACCAATATCATAACTAGAAACCACATACGTATGATGGAATCACATAACTGATTTTTGGATGCAGTTGTACAAACCAATATCATAACTAGAAACCTCATACATATGATGGAATCACATAACTGATTTTTGGATGCAGCTGGATAAAATCCGTAATCATAACTAGAAACCTCATACATATGATGAAATCACATAACTGATTTTTGGATGCAGTGTAAAACCAATATCATAACTAGAAACCACATACGTATGATGGAATCACATAACTGATTTTTGGATGCAGCTGGATAAAACCCGTAATCATAACTAGAAACCTCATACATATGATGGAATCACATAACTGATTTTTGGATGCAGCTGGATAAAATCCGTAATCATAACTAGAAACCTCATACATATGATGAATCACATAACTGATTTTTGGATGCAGTTGTAAAACCGTAATCATAACTAGAAACCCATACGTATGATGAAATCACATAACTGATTTTTGGATGCAGTGTACAAACCAATCATAACTAGAAACCTCATACGTATGATGGAATCACATAACTGATTTTTGATGAGCTGGATAAAATCCGTAATCATAACTAGAAACTCATACATAATGAATCACATAACTGATTTTTGGATGCAGCTGGATAAAACCCTTAATCATAACTAGAATCCTCATACATAATATAAATCAAATACCTCTTTCTAGCAGTCATGACAGTATTGCCATAATTGATTCCTACTGTACAAACTCAGGTAATAGTAAGGAGTACAGTACTTGGTATATTACGATGTACAGTGCGAAGTACAGTTCCTCATTTTGCACTAGTACAGTACGTGTACAACACTGCACAAAAAGGTTTCTCTTCTAGCTGTACCACGTGTACATCACATACACAACTGCCACCACGTACACTGTACATAGCTTTCCTCAGCATATCTCTAATACAGTATACTCATCATCCACTTATAGTACCCTACCCTACGTAAAATCACCCCATAAACAACATTTTGCCCTCTAAATCGCTGATCTCTCAAAATCGTACTTTCGTCCCTGGGAACTTTGGATTTCTTCCGGAATGCCTTAGCGCCCCCCTTCATTCTACACGTGTGCATGTGTACACGTGGGAACATGCCTCATGCCTCTTATGAGGTTTGGCACCGATGTGGGGTCATGTGTAATGGGAATCGGAGAGGGAAGGACTTTGCTGGACGGAAAGTTGCGGGCTTGGCTACCCAGAATTTACTCGGAACTCTAAAATCCTGGCCTTAAGTACAACCTACAACTACTTTCTCTAACACCTGCCACTAACAGAATCCCACAAACTGAGCCATTTGAGAGGATTTCAAGATCTTGGCCCGGTGATAACAGTCATTAGGGGCAATTGGAACACAAATTTGGTAAATAGGTTGGCCCAATACACAGCATCAATACAGTACTTATTTTGCAGACTTACCGAAACGAATTCCTTTGCCAAAAATACGGACTCAATCCGTCATACGTAAAATAGAATCACATAACTGATTTTTGATGCAGTCGGTCCAATCTTCATCATAATACAAACCTCATACATATGATGGAATCACATAACTGATTTTTGGATGCAGTTGTACAACAATATCATAACTAGAAAACCACATACGTATGATGGAATCACATAACTGATTTTTGGATGCAGTTGTACAAACCAATATCATAACTAGAAACCTCATACATATGATGGAATCACATAACTGATTTTTGGATGCAGCTGGATAAAATCCGTAATCATAACTAGAAACCTCATACATATGATGAAATCACATAACTGATTTTTGGATGCAGTTGTACAAACCAATATCATAACTAGAAACCACATACGTTGATGGAATCACATAACTGATTTTTGGATGCAGCTGGATAAAACCCGTAATCATAACTAGAAACCTCATACATATGATGGAATCACATAACTGATTTTTGGATGCAGCTGGATAAAATCCGTAATCATAACTAGAAACCTCATACATATGATGAAATCACATAACTGATTTTTGGATGCAGTTGTACAAACCAATATCATAACTAGAAACCACATACGTATGATGGAATCACATAACTGATTTTTGGATGCAGCTGGTAAAACCCGTAATCATAACTAGAAACCTCATACATATGATGGAATCACATAACTGATTTTTGGATGCAGCTGGATAAAATCCGTAATCATAACTAGAAACCACATACTATGATGGAATCACATAACTGATTTTTGGATGCAGCTGGATAAAACCCTTAATCATAACTAGAATCCTCATACATAATATAAAATCAAATACCTCTTTCTAGCAGTCATGACAGTATTGCCTTAATTGATTCCTACTGTACAAACTCAGGTATAGTAAGGAGTACAGTACTTGGTATATTACGATGTACAGTGCGAAGTACAGTTCCTCATTTGGCACTAGTACAGTACGTGTACAACACTGCACAAAAAGGTTTCTTCTCTTAGCTGTACCACGTGTACATCACATACACAACTGCCACCACGTACACGTGTACATAGCTTTCCTCAGCATATCTCTCATACAGTATACTCATCATCCACTTATAGTACCCTACCCTACGTAAAATCACCCCATAAACAACATTTTGCCCTCTAAATCGCTGATCTCTCAAAATCGTACTTTCGTCCCTGGGAACTTTGGATTTCTTCCGGAATGCCTTAGCGCCCCCCTTCATTCTACACGTGTGCATGTGTACACGTGGAACATGCCTCATGCCTCTTATGAGGTTTGGAACCGATGTGGGGTCATGTGTAATGGGAATCGGAGAGGGTGAAGGACTTTGCTGGATGGATGAAGTTGCGGGCTTGGCTACCCAGAATTTACTCGGAACTCTAAAATCCTGGCCTTAAGTACAACCTACAACTACTTTCTAACTCACTGCGTCCACTAACAGAATCCCACAAACTGAGCCATTTGAGAGGATTTCAAGATCTTGGCCCGGTGATAACAGTCATTAGGGGCAAATTTGGAACACAAATTTGTGTAAATAGGTTGGCCCAATACACACATCAATACAGTACCTTATTTTGCAGACTTACCGGAAACGAATTCCCTTGTGCCAAAATAACGGACTCAATCCGTCATACGTAAAATAGAATCACATAACTGATTTTTGGATGCAGTCGGTCCAATCTTCATCATAATTACGAACCTCATACATATGATGGAATCACATAACTGATTTTTGGATGCAGTTGTACAAACCAATATCATAACTAGAAACCACATACGTATGATGGAATCACATAACTGATTTTTGGATGCAGCTGGATAAAACCGTAATCATAACTAGAAACCTCATACATATGATGGAAATCACATAACTGATTTTTGGATGCAGTTGTACAAACCAATCATAACTAGAAACCACATACGTATGATGGAATCACATAACTGATTTTTGGATGCAGTTGTACAAACCAATATCATAACTAGAAACCACATACGTATGATGGAATCACATAACTGATTTTTGGATGCAGCTGGATAAAATCCGTAATCATAACTAGAAACCTCATACATATGATGAAATCACATAACGATTTTTGGATGCAGCTGGATAGAACCCTTAATCATAACTAGAATCCTCATACATAATATAAAATCAAATACCTCTTTCTAGCAGTCATGACAGTATTGCCTTAATTGATTCCTACTGTACAAACTCAGGTATAGTAAGGAGTACAGTACTTGGTATATTACGATGTACAGTGCGAAGTACAGTTCCTCATTTGGCACTAGTACAGTACGTGTACAACACTGCACAAAAAGGTTTCTTCTCTTAGCTGTACCACGTGTACATCACATACACAACTGCCACCACGTACACGTGTACATAGCTTTCCTCAGCATATCTCTAATACAGTATACTCATCATCCACTTATAGTACCCTACCCTACGTAAAATCACCCCATAAACAACATTTTGCCCTCTAAATCGCTGATCTCTCAAAATCGTACTTTCGTCCCTGGGAACTTTGGATTTCTTCCGGAATGCCTTAGCGCCCCCCTTCATTCTACACGTGTGCATGTGTACACGTGGAACATGCCTCATGCCTCTTATGAGGTTTGGCACCGATGTGGGGTCATGTGTAATGGGAATCGGAGAGGGTGAAGGACTTTGCTGGACGGATGAAGTTGCGGGCTTGGCTACCCAGAATTTACTCGGAACTCTAAAATCCTGGCCTTAAGTACAACCTACAACTACTTTCTAACTCACTGCGTCCACTAACAGAATCCCACAAACTGAGCCATTTGAGAGGATTTCAAGATCTTGGCCCGGTGATAACAGTCATTAGGGGCAAATTTGGAACACAAATTTGTGTAAATAGGTTGGCCCAATACACACATCAATACAGTACCTTATTTTGCAGACTTACCGGAAACGAATTCCCTTGTGCCAAAATAACGGACTCAATCCGTCATACGTAAAATAGAATCACATAACTGATTTTTGGATGCAGTCGGTCCAATCTTCATCATAATTACGAACCTCATACATATGATGGAATCACATAACTGATTTTTGGATGCAGTTGTACAAACCAATATCATAACTAGAAACCACATACGTATGATGGAATCACATAACTGATTTTTGGATGCAGCTGGATAAAACCGTAATCATAACTAGAAACCTCATACATATGATGAATCACATAACTGATTTTTGGATGCAGTTGTACAAACCAATATCATAACTAGAAACCACATACGTATGATGGAATCACATAACTGATTTTTGGATGCAGTTGTACAAAACCAATATCATAACTAGAAACCACATACGTATGATGGAATCACATAACTGATTTTTGGATGCAGCTGGATAAAATCCGTAATCATAACTAGAAACCTCATACATATGATGAATCACATAACTGATTTTTGGATGCAGCTGGATAAATCCGTAATATCATAACTAGAAACCTCATACATATGATGAATCACATAACTGATTTTTGGATGCAGTTGTACAAACCAATATCATAACTAGAAACCACATACGTATGATGGAATCACATAACTGATTTTTGGATGCAGCTGGATAAAATCCGTAATCATAACTAGAAACCTCATACATATGATGGAATCACATAACTGATTTTTGGATGCAGCTGGATAAAACCCTTAATCATAACTAGAATCCTCATACATAATATAAAATCAAATACCTCTTTCTAGCAGTCATGACAGTATTGCCATAATTGATTCCTACTGTACAAACTCAGGTATAGTAAGGAGTACAGTACTTGGTATATTACGATGTTACAGTGCGAAGTACAGTTCCTCATTTGGCACTAGTACAGTACGTGTACAACACTGCACAAAAAGGTTTCTTCTCTTAGCTGTACCACGTGTACATCACATACACAACTGCCACCACGTACACGTGTACATAGCTTTCCTCAGCATATCTCTAATACAGTATACTCATCATCCACTTATAGTACCCTACCCTACGTAAAATCACCCATAAACAACATTTTGCCCTCTAAATCGCTGATCTCTCAAAATCGTACTTTCGTCCCTGGGAACTTTGGATTTCTTCCGGAATGCCTTAGCGCCCCCCTTCATTCTACACGTGTGCATGTGTACACGTGGAACATGCCTCATGCCTCTTATGAGGTTTGGCACCGATGGGGTCATGTGTAATGGGAATCGGAGAGGGTGAGGACTTTGCTGGACGGATGAAGTTGCGGGCTTGGCTACCCAGAATTTACTCGGAACTCTAAAATCCTGGCCTTAAGTACAACCTACAACTACTTTCTAACTCACTGCGTCCACTAACAGAATCCCACAAACTGAGCCATTTGAGAGGATTTCAAGATCTTCCCGGTGATAACAGTCATTAGGGGCAAATTTGGAACACAAATTTGTGTAAATAGGTTGGCCCAATACACACATCAATACAGTACCTTATTTTGCAGACTTACCGGAAACGAATTCCCTTGTGCCAAAATAACGGACTCAATCCGTCATACGTAAAATAGAATCACATAACTGATTTTTTGGATGCAGTCGGTCCAATCTTCATCATAATTACAAACCTCATACATATGATGGAATCACATAACTGATTTTTGGATGCAGTTGTACACACCAATATCATAACTAGAAACCACATACGTATGATGGAATCACATAACTGATTTT
Source organism: Kappaphycus alvarezii (assembly GCA_002205965.3). NCBI lineage: Eukaryota > Rhodophyta > Florideophyceae > Gigartinales > Solieriaceae > Kappaphycus > Kappaphycus alvarezii. The sequence goes on from NADL03000217.1 coordinate 42,761, forward strand.
TGGATGCAGTTGTACAAACCAATATCATAACTAGAAACCTCATACATATGATGGAATCACATAACTGATTTTTGGATGCAGCTGGATAAAATCCGTAATCATAACTAGAAACCTCATACATATGATGAAATCACATAACTGATTTTTGGATGCAGTTGTACAAACCAATATCATAACTAGAAACCACATACGTATGATGAATCACATAACTGATTTTTGGATGCAGCTGGATAAAACCCGTAATCATAACTAGAAACCTCATACATATGATGGAATCACATAACTGATTTTTGGATGCAGCTGGATAAAATCCGTAATCATAACTAGAAACCTCATACATATGATGAAATCACATAACTGATTTTTGGATGCAGTTGTACAAACCAATATCATAACTAGAAACCACATACGTATGATGGAATCACATAACTGATTTTTGGATGCAGCTGGATAAAACCGTAATCATAACTAGAAACCTCATACATATGATGGAATCACATAACTGATTTTTGGATGCAGCTGGATAAAATCCGTAATCATAACTAGAAACCATACGTATGATGGAATCACATAACTGATTTTTGGATGCAGCTGGATAAAACCCTTAATCATAACTAGAATCCTCATACATAATATAAAATCAAATACCTCTTTCTAGCAGTCATGACAGTATTGCCTTAATTGATTCCTACTGTACAAACTCAGGTATAGTAAGGAGTACAGTACTTGGTATATTACGATGTACAGTGCGAAGTACAGTTCCTCATTTGGCACTAGTACAGTACGTGTACAACACTGCACAAAAAGGTTTCTTCTCTTAGCTGTACCACGTGTACATCACATACACAACTGCCACCACGTACACGTGTACATAGCTTTCCTCAGCATATCTCTCATACAGTATACTCATCATCCACTTATAGTACCCTACCCTACGTAAAATCACCCCATAAACAACATTTTGCCCTCTAAATCGCTGATCTCTCAAAATCGTACTTTCGTCCCTGGGAACTTTGGATTTCTTCCGGAATGCCTTAGCGCCCCCTTCATTCTACACGTGTGCATGTGTACACGTGGAACATGCCTCATGCCTCTTATGAGGTTTGGAACCGATGTGGGGTCATGTGTAATGGGAATCGGAGAGGGTGAAGGACTTTGCTGGATGGATGAAGTTGCGGGCTTGGCTACCCAGAATTTACTCGGAACTCTAAAATCCTGGCCTTAAGTACAACCTACAACTACTTTCTAACTCACTGCGTCCACTAACAGAATCCCACAAACTGAGCCATTTGAGAGGATTTCAAGATCTTGGCCCGGTGATAACAGTCATTAGGGGCAAATTTGGAACACAAATTTGTGTAAATAGGTTGGCCCAATACACACATCAATACAGTACCTTATTTTGCAGACTTACCGGAAACGAATTCCCTTGTGCCAAAATAACGGACTCAATCCGTCATACGTAAAATAGAATCACATAACTGATTTTTGGATGCAGTCGGTCCAATCTTCATCATAATTACGAACCTCATACATATGATGGAATCACATAACTGATTTTTGGATGCAGTTGTACAAACCAATATCATAACTAGAAACCACATACGTATGATGGAATCACATAACTGATTTTTGGATGCAGCTGGATAAAACCCGTAATCATAACTAGAAACCTCATACATATGATGAATCACATAACTGATTTTTGGATGCAGTTGAAAAATCCGTATCATAACTAGAAACCTCATACATATGATGAATCACATAACTGATTTTTGGATGCAGTTGTACAAACCAATATCATAACTAGAAACCACATACGTATGATGGAATCACATAACTGATTTTTGGATGCAGCTGGATAAAATCCGTAATCATAACTAGAAACCTCATACATATGATGAAATCACATAACTGATTTTTGGATGCAGCTGGATAAACCCTTAATCATAACTAGAATCCTCATACATAATATAAAATCAAATACCTCTTTCTAGCAGTCATGACAGTATTGCCATAATTGATTCCTACTGTACAAACTCAGGTATAGTAAGGAGTACAGTACTTGGTATATTACGATGTACAGTGCGAAGTACAGTTCCTCATTTGGCACTAGTACAGTACGTGTACAACACTGCACAAAAAGGTTTCTTCTCTTAGCTGTACCACGTGTACATCACATACACAACTGCCACCACGTACACGTGTACATAGCTTTCCTCAGCATATCTCTAATACAGTATACTCATCATCCACTTATAGTACCCTACCCTACGTAAAATCACCCCATAAACAACATTTTGCCCTCTAAATCGCTGATCTCTCAAAATCGTACTTTCGTCCCTGGGAACTTTGGATTTCTTCCGGAATGCCTTAGCGCCCCCCTTCATTCTACACGTGTGCATGTGTACACGTGGAACATGCCTCATGCCTCTTATGAGGTTTGGCACCGATGTGGGGTCATGTGTAATGGGAATCGGAGAGGGTGAAGGACTTTGCTGGACGGATGAAGTTGCGGGCTTGGCTACCCAGAATTTACTCGGAACTCTAAAATCCTGGCCTTAAGTACAACCTACAACTACTTTCTAACTCACTGCGTCCACTAACAGAATCCCACAAACTGAGCCATTTGAGAGGATTTCAAGATCTTGGCCCGGTGATAACAGTCATTAGGGGCAAATTTGGAACACAAATTTGTGTAAATAGGTTGGCCCAATACACACATCAATACAGTACCTTATTTTGCAGACTTACCGGAAACGAATTCCCTTGTGCCAAAATAACGGACTCAATCCGTCATACGTAAAATAGAATCACATAACTGATTTTTGGATGCAGTCGGTCCAATCTTCATCATAATTACAAACCTCATACATATGATGGAATCACATAACTGATTTTTGGATGCAGTTGTACACACCAATATCATAACTAGAAACCACATACGTATGATGGAATCACATAACTGATTTTTGGATGCAGTTGTACAAACCAATATCATAACTAGAAACCTCATACATATGATGGAATCACATAACTGATTTTTGGATGCAGCTGGATAAAATCCGTAATCATAACTAGAAACCTCATACATATGATGAAATCACATAACTGATTTTTTGGATGCAGTTGTACAAACCAATATCATAACTAGAAACCACATACGTATGATGGAATCACATAACTGATTTTTGGATGCAGCTGGATAAAACCCGTAATCATAACTAGAAACCTCATACATATGATGGAATCACATAACTGATTTTTGGATGCAGCTGGATAAAACCGTAATCATAACTAGAAACCTCATACATATGATGAATCACATAACTGATTTTTGGATGCAGTTGTACAAACCAATATCATAACTAGAAACCACATACGTATGATGGAATCACATAACTGATTTTTGGATGCAGCTGATAAAACCGTAATCATAACTAGAAACCTCATACATATGATGGAATCACATAACTGATTTTTGGATGCAGCTGGATAAAATCCGTAATCATAACTAGAAACCACATACGTATGATGGAATCACATAACTGATTTTTGGATGCAGCTGGATAAAACCCTTAATCATAACTAGAATCCTCATACATAATATAAAATCAAATACCTCTTTCTAGCAGTCATGACAGTATTGCCTTAATTGATTCCTACTGTACAAACTCAGGTATAGTAAGGAGTACAGTACTTGGTATATTACGATGTACAGTGCGAAGTACAGTTCCTCATTTGGCACTAGTACAGTACGTGTACAACACTGCACAAAAAGGTTTCTTCTCTTAGCTGTACCACGTGTACATCACATACACAACTGCCACCACGTACACGTGTACATAGCTTTCCTCAGCATATCTCTCATACAGTATACTCATCATCCACTTATAGTACCCTACCCTACGTAAAATCACCCCATAAACAACATTTTGCCCTCTAAATCGCTGATCTCTCAAAATCGTACTTTCGTCCCTGGGAACTTTGGATTTCTTCCGGAATGCCTTAGCGCCCCCTTCATTCTACACGTGTGCATGTGTACACGTGGAACATGCCTCATGCCTCTTATGAGGTTTGGAACCGATGTGGGGTCATGTGTAATGGGAATCGGAGAGGGTGAAGGACTTTGCTGGATGGATGAAGTTGCGGGCTTGGCTACCCAGAATTTACTCGGAACTCTAAAATCCTGGCCTTAAGTACAACCTACAACTACTTTCTAACTCACTGCGTCCACTAACAGAATCCCACAAACTGAGCCATTTGAGAGGATTTCAAGATCTTGGCCCGGTGATAACAGTCATTAGGGGCAAATTTGGAACACAAATTTGTGTAAATAGGTTGGCCCAATACACACATCAATACAGTACCTTATTTTGCAGACTTACCGGAAACGAATTCCCTTGTGCCAAAATAACGGACTCAATCCGTCATACGTAAAATAGAATCACATAACTGATTTTTGGATGCAGTCGGTCCAATCTTCATCATAATTACGAACCTCATACATATGATGGAATCACATAACTGATTTTTGGATGCAGTTGTACAAACCAATATCATAACTAGAAACCACATACGTATGATGGAATCACATAACTGATTTTTGGATGCAGTTGTACAACCAATATCATAACTAGAAACCACATACGTATGATGGAATCACATAACTGATTTTTGGATGCAGCTGGATAAAAATCCGTAATCATAACTAGAAACCTCATACATATGATGAAATCACATAACTGATTTTTGGATGCAGTTGTACAAACCAATATCATAACTAGAAACCACATACGTATGATGGAATCACATAACTGATTTTTGGATGCAGCTGGATAAAACCCGTAATCATAACTAGAAACCTCATACATATGATGGAATCACATAACTGATTTTTGGATGCAGCTGGATAAAATCCGTAATCATAACTAGAACCTCATACATATGATGAATCACATAACTGATTTTTGGATGCAGTTGTACAAACCAATATCATAACTAGAAACCACATACGTATGATGGAATCACATAACTGATTTTTGGATGCAGCTGGATAAAATCCGTAATCATAACTAGAAACCTCATACATATGATGGAATCACATAACTGATTTTGGATGCAGCTGGATAAAACCCTTAATCATAACTAGATCCTCATACATAATATAAAATCAAATACCTCTTTCTAGCAGTCATGACAGTATTGCCATAATTGATTCCTACTGTACAAACTCAGGTATAGTAAGGAGTACAGTACTTGGTATATTACGATGTACAGTGCGAAGTACAGTTCCTCATTTGGCACTAGTACAGTACGTGTACAACACTGCACAAAAGGTTTCTTCTCTTAGCTGTACCACGTGTACATCACATACACAACTGCCACCACGTACACGTGTACATAGCTTTCCTCAGCATATCTCTAATACAGTATACTCATCATCCACTTATAGTACCCTACCCTACGTAAAATCACCCCATAAACAACATTTTGCCCTCTAAATCGCTGATCTCTCAAAATCGTACTTTCGTCCCTGGGAACTTTGGATTTCTTCCGGAATGCCTTAGCGCCCCCCTTCATTCTACACGTGTGCATGTGTACACGTGGAACATGCCTCATGCCTCTTATGAGGTTTGGCACCGATGTGGGGTCATGTGTAATGGGAATCGGAGAGGGTGAAGGACTTTGCTGGACGGATGAAGTTGCGGGCTTGGCTACCCAGAATTTACTCGGAACTCTAAAATCCTGGCCTTAAGTACAACCTACAACTACTTTCTAACTCACTGCGTCCACTAACAGAATCCCACAAACTGAGCCATTTGAGAGGATTTCAAGATCTTGGCCCGGTGATAACAGTCATTAGGGGCAAATTTGGAACACAAATTTGTGTAAATAGGTTGGCCCAATACACACATCAATACAGTACCTTATTTTGCAGACTTACCGGAAACGAATTCCCTTGTGCCAAAATAACGGACTCAATCCGTCATACGTAAAATAGAATCACATAACTGATTTTTGGATGCAGTCGGTCCAATCTTCATCATAATTACAAACCTCATACATATGATGGAATCACATAACTGATTTTTGGATGCAGTTGTACACACCAATATCATAACTAGAAACCACATACGTATGATGGAATCACATAACTGATTTTTGGATGCAGTTGTACAAACCAATATCATAACTAGAAACCACATACATATGATGGAATCACATAACTGATTTTTGGATGCAGCTGGATAAAACCGTAATCATAACTAGAAACCTCATACATATGATGGAATCACATAACTGATTTTTGGATGCAGTTGTAAAACCAATCATAACTAGAAACCTCATACATATGATGGAATCACATAACTGATTTTTGGAAACAAACCAATATCATAACTAGAAACCACATACGTATGATGGAATCACATAACTGATTTTTGGATGCAGCTGGATAAAACCCGTAATCATAACTAGAAACCTCATACATATGATGAATCACATAACTGATTTTTGGATGCAGCTTGTACAAATCCGTAATCATAACTAGAAACCATACATATGATGAATCACATAACTGATTTTTTGGATGCAGTGTAAAACCAATATCATAACTAGAAACCACATACGTATGATGGAATCACATAACTGATTTTTGGATGCAGCTGGATAAAATCCGTAATCATAACTAGAAACCTCATACATATGATGGAATCACATAACTGATTTTTGGATGCAGCTGGATAAAACCCTTAATCATAACTAGAATCCCATACATAATATAAATCAAATACCTCTTTCTAGCAGTCATGACAGTATTGCCATAATTGATTCCTACTGTACAAACTCAGGTATAGTAAGGAGTACAGTACTTGGTATATTACGATGTACAGTGCGAAGTACAGTTCCTCATTTGGCACTAGTACAGTACGTGTACAACACTGCACAAAAAGGTTTCTTCTCTTAGCTGTACCACGTGTACATCACATACACAACTGCCACCACGTACACGTGTACATAGCTTTCCTCAGCATATCTCTATACAGTATACTCATCATCCACTTATAGTACCCTACCCTACGTAAAATCACCCCATAAACAACATTTTGCCCTCTAAATCGCTGATCTCTCAAATCGTACTTTCGTCCCTGGGAACTTTGGATTTCTTCCGGAATGCCTTAGCGCCCCCCTTCATTCTACACGTGTGCATGTGTACACGTGGAACATGCCTCATGCCTCTTATGAGGTTTGGCACCGATGTGGGGTCATGTGTAATGGGAATCGGAGAGGGTGAAGGACTTTGCTGGACGGATGAAGTTGCGGGCTTGGCTACCCAGAATTTACTCGGAACTCTAAAATCCTGGCCTTAAGTACAACCTACAACTACTTTCTAACTCACTGCGTCCACTAACAGAATCCCACAACTGAGCCATTTGAGAGGATTTCAAGATCTTGGCCCGGTGATAACAGTCATTAGGGGCAAATTTGGAACACAAATTGTGTAAATAGGTTGGCCCAATACACACATCAATACAGTACCTTATTTTGCAGACTTACCGGAAACGAATTCCCTTGTGCCAAAATAACGGACTCAATCCGTCATACGTAAATAGAATCACATAACTGATTTTTGGATGCAGTCGGTCCAATCTTCATCATAATTACAAACCTCATACATATGATGGAATCACATAACTGATTTTGGATGCAGTTGTACACACACCAATATCATAACTAGAAACCACAATACGTATGATGGAATCACATAACTGATTTTTGGATGCAGTTGTACAAACCAATATCATAACTAGAAACCTCATACATATGATGGAATCACATAACTGATTTTTGGATGCAGCTGGATAAATCCGTAATCATAACTAGAAACCTCATACATATGATGAAATCACATAACTGATTTTTGGATGCAGTTGTACAAACCAATATCATAACTAGAAACCACATACGTATGATGGAATCACATAACTGATTTTTGGATGCAGCTGATAAAACCCGTAATCATAACTAGAAACCTCATACATATGATGGAAATCACATAACTGATTTTTGGATGCAGCTGGATAAAATCCGTAATCATAACTAGAAACCTCATACATATGATGAAATCACATACTGATTTTTGGATGCAGTTGTTACAAACCAATATCATAACTAGAAACCACATACGTATGATGGAATCACATAACTGATTTTTGGATGCAGCTGGATAAAACCGTAATCATAACTAGAAACCTCATACATATGATGGAATCACATAACTGATTTTTGGATGCAGCTGGATAAAATCCGTAATCATAACTAGAACCACATACGTATGATGGAAATCACATAACTGATTTTTTGGATGCAGCTGGATAAAACCCTTAATCATAACTAGAATCCTCATACATAATATAAAATCAATACCTCTTTCTAGCAGTCATGACAGTATTGCCTTAATTGATTCCTACTGTACAAACTCAGGTATAGTAAGGAGTACAGTACTTGGTATATTACGATGTACAGTGCGAAGTACAGTTCCTCATTTGGCACTAGTACAGTACGTGTACAACACTGCACAAAAAGGTTTCTTCTCTTAGCTGTACCACGTGTACATCACATACACAACTGCCACACGTACACGTGTACATAGCTTTCCTCAGCATATCTCTCATACAGTATACTCATCATCCACTTATAGTACCCTACCCTACGTAAAATCACCCCATAAACAACATTTTGCCCTCTAAAATCGCTGACTCTCAAAATCGTACTTTCGTCCCTGGGAACTTTGGATTTCTTCCGGAATGCCTTAGCGCCCCCCTTCATTCTACACGTGTGCATGTGTACACGTGGAACATGCCTCATGCCTCTTATGAGGTTTGGAACCGATGTGGGTCATGTGTAATGGGAATCGGAGAGGGTGAAGGACTTTGCTGGATGGATGAAGTTGCGGCTTGGCTACCCAGAATTTACTCGGAACTCTAAAATCCTGGCCTTAAGTACAACCTACAACTACTTTCTAACTCACTGCGTCCACTAACAGAATCCCACAAACTGAGCCATTTGAGAGGATTTCAAGATCTTGGCCCGGTGATAACAGTCATTAGGGGCAAATTTGGAACACAAATTTGTGTAAATAGGTTGGCCCAATACACACATCAATACAGTACCTTATTTTGCAGACTTACCGGAAACGAATTCCCTTGTGCCAAAATAACGGACTCAATCCGTCATACGTAAAATAGAATCACATAACTGATTTTTGGATGCAGTCGGTCCAATCTTCATCATAATTACGAACCTCATACATATGATGGAATCACATAACTGATTTTTGGATGCAGTTGTACAACCAATATCATAACTAGAAACCACATACGTATGATGGAATCACATAACTGATTTTTGGATGCAGTGTAAAACCGTAATCATAACTAGAAACCATACGTATGATGGAATCACATAACTGATTTTTGGATGCAGTTGTACAAACCAATATCATAACTAGAAACCACATACGTATGATGGAATCACATAACTGATTTTTGGATGCAGTTGTACAAACCAATATCATAACTAGAAACCACATACGTATGATGGAATCACATAACTGATTTTTGGATGCAGCTGGATAAAATCCGTAATCATAACTAGAAACCTCATACATATGATGAAATCACATAACCGATTTTTGGATGCAGCTGGATAAAACCCTTAATCATAACTAGAATCCTCATACATAATATAAAATCAAATACCTCTTTCTAGCAGTCATGACAGTATTGCCATAATTGATTCCTACTGTACAAACTCAGGTATAGTAAGGAGTACAGTACTTGGTATATTACGATGTACAGTGCGAAGTACAGTTCCTCATTTGGCACTAGTACAGTACGTGTACAACACTGCACAAAAGGTTTCTTCTCTTAGCTGTACCACGTGTACATCACATACACAACTGCCACCACGTACACGTGTACATAGCTTTCCTCAGCATATCTCTAATACAGTATACTCATCATCCACTTATAGTACCCTACCCTACGTAAAATCACCCCATAAACAACATTTTGCCCTCTAAATCGCTGATCTCTCAAAATCGTACTTTCGTCCCTGGGAACTTTGGATTTCTTCCGGAATGCCTTAGCGCCCCCTTCATTCTACACGTGTGCATGTGTACACGTGGAACATGCCTCATGCCTCTTATGAGGTTTGGCACCGATGTGGGGTCATGTGTAATGGGAATCGGAGAGGGTGAAGGACTTTGCTGGACGGATGAAGTTGCGGGCTTGGCTACCCAGAATTTACTCGGAACTCTAAAATCCTGGCCTTAAGTACAACCTACAACTACTTTCTAACTCACTGCGTCCACTAACAGAATCCCACAAACTGAGCCATTTGAGAGGATTTCAAGATCTTGGCCCGGTGATAACAGTCATTAGGGGCAAATTTGGAACACAAATTTGTGTAAATAGGTTGGCCCAATACACACATCAATACAGTACCTTATTTTGCAGACTTACCGGAAACGAATTCCCTTGTGCCAAAATAACGGACTCAATCCGTCATACGTAAAATAGAATCACATAACTGATTTTTGGATGCAGTCGGTCCAATCTTCATCATAATTACGAACCTCATACATATGATGGAATCACATAACTGATTTTTGGATGCAGTTGTACAAACCAATATCATAACTAGAAACCACATACGTATGATGGAATCACATAACTGATTTTTGGATGCAGTTGTACACGTATCATAACTAGAAACCTCATACATATGATGGAATCACATAACTGATTTTTGGATGCAGCTGGATAAAACCGTAATCATAACTAGAAACCTCATACATATGATGAATCACATAACTGATTTTTGGATGCAGTTGTAAAACCAATATCATAACTAGAAACCACATACGTATGATGGAATCACATAACTGATTTTTGGATGCAGCTGGATAAAACCGTAATCATAACTAGAAACCTCATACATATGATGGAATCACATAACTGATTTTTGGATGCAGCTGGATAAAATCCGTAATCATAACTAGAAACCTCATACATATGATGAAATCACATAACTGATTTTTGGATGCAGTTGTACAAACCAATATCATAACTAGAAACCACATACGTATGATGGAATCACATAACTGATTTTTGGATGCAGCTGGATAAAATCCGTAATCATAACTAGAAACCTCATACATATGATGGAATCACATAACTGATTTTTGGATGCAGCTGGATAAAACCCTTAATCATAACTAGAATCCTCATACATAATATAAAATCAAATACCTCTTTCTAGCAGTCATGACAGTATTGCCATAATTGATTCCTACTGTACAAACTCAGGTATAGTAAGGAGTACAGTACTTGGTATATTACGATGTACAGTGCGAAGTACAGTTCCTCATTTGGCACTAGTACAGTACGTGTACAACACTGCACAAAAAGGTTTCTTCTCTTAGCTGTACCACGTGTACATCACATACACAACTGCCACCACGTACACGTGTACATAGCTTTCCTCAGCATATCTCTCAGTATACTCATCATCCACTTATAGTACCCTACCCTACGTAAAATCACCCATAAACAACATTTTGCCCTCTAAATCGCTGATCTCTCAAAATCGTACTTTCGTCCCTGGGAACTTTGGATTTCTTCCGGAATGCCTTAGCGCCCCCCTTCATTCTACACGTGTGCATGTGTACACGTGGAACATGCCTCATGCCTCTTATGAGGTTTGGCACCGATGTGGGGTCATGTGTAATGGGAATCGGAGAGGGTGAAGGACTTTGCTGGACGGATGAAGTTGCGGGCTTGGCTACCCAGAATTTACTCGGAACTCTAAAATCCTGGCCTTAAGTACAACCTACAACTACTTTCTAACTCACTGCGTCCACTAACAGAATCCCACAAACTGAGCCATTTGAGAGGATTTCAAGATCTTGGCCCGGTGATAACAGTCATTAGGGGCAAATTTGGAACACAAATTTGTGTAAATAGGTTGGCCCAATACACACATCAATACAGTACCTTATTTTGCAGACTTACCGGAAACGAATTCCCTTGTGCCAAAATAACGGACTCAATCCGTCATACGTAAAATAGAATCACATAACTGATTTTTGGATGCAGTCGGTCCAATCTTCATCATAATTACAAACCTCATACATATGATGGAATCACATAACTGATTTTTGGATGCAGTTGTACACACCAATATCATAACTAGAAACCACATACGTATGATGGAATCACATAACTGATTTTTGGATGCAGTTGTACAAACCAATATCATAACTAGAAACCTCATACATATGATGGAATCACATAACTGATTTTTGGATGCAGCTGGATAAAATCCGTAATCATAACTAGAAACCTCATACATATGATGAAATCACATAACTGATTTTTGGATGCAGTTGTACAAACCAATATCATAACTAGAAACCACATACGTATGATGGAATCACATAACTGATTTTTGGATGCAGCTGGATAAAACCCGTAATCATAACTAGAAACCTCATACATATGATGGAATCACATAACTGATTTTTGGATGCAGCTGGATAAAATCCGTAATCATAACTAGAAACCTCATACATATGATGAAATCACATAACTGATTTTTGGATGCAGTTGTACAAACCAATATCATAACTAGAAACCACATACGTATGATGGAATCACATAACTGATTTTTGGATGCAGCTGGATAAAACCGTAATCATAACTAGAAACCTCATACATATGATGGAATCACATAACTGATTTTTGGATGCAGCTGGATAAAATCCGTAATCATAACTAGAAACCACATACGTATGATGGAATCACATAACTGATTTTTGGATGCAGCTGGATAAAACCCTTAATCATAACTAGAATCCTCATACATAATATAAAATCAAATACCTCTTTCTAGCAGTCATGACAGTATTGCCTTAATTGATTCCTACTGTACAAACTCAGGTATAGTAAGGAGTACAGTACTTGGTATATTACGATGTACAGTGCGAAGTACAGTTCCTCATTTGGCACTAGTACAGTACGTGTACAACACTGCACAAAAAGGTTTCTTCTCTTAGCTGTACCACGTGTACATCACATACACAACTGCCACCACGTACACGTGTACATAGCTTTCCTCAGCATATCTCTCATACAGTATACTCATCATCCACTTATAGTACCCTACCCTACGTAAAATCACCCCATAAAACATTTTGCCCTCTAAATCGCTGATCTCTCAAAATCGTACTTTCGTCCCTGGGAACTTTGGATTTCTTCCGGAATGCCTTAGCGCCCCCTTCATTCTACACGTGTGCATGTGTACACGTGGAACATGCCTCATGCCTCTTATGAGGTTTGGAACCGATGTGGGGTCATGTGTAATGGGAATCGGAGAGGGTGAAGGACTTTGCTGGATGGATGAAGTTGCGGGCTTGGCTACCCAGAATTTACTCGGAACTCTAAAATCCTGGCCTTAAGTACAACCTACAACTACTTTCTAACTCACTGCGTCCACTAACAGAATCCCACAAACTGAGCCATTTGAGAGGATTTCAAGATCTTGGCCCGGTGATAACAGTCATTAGGGGCAAATTTGGAACACAAATTTGTGTAAATAGGTTGGCCCAATACACACATCAATACAGTACCTTATTTTGCAGACTTACCGGAAACGAATTCCCTTGTGCCAAAATAACGGACTCAATCCGTCATACGTAAAATAGAATCACATAACTGATTTTTGGATGCAGTCGGTCCAATCTTCATCATAATTACGAACCTCATACATATGATGGAATCACATAACTGATTTTTGGATGCAGTTGTACAAACCAATATCATAACTAGAAACCACATACGTATGATGGAATCACATAACTGATTTTTGGATGCAGTTGTAAAATCCAATCATAACTAGAAACCTCATACATATGATGGAATCACATAACTGATTTTTGGATGCAGTTGTACAAACCAATATCATAACTAGAAACCACATACGTATGATGGAATCACATAACTGATTTTTGGATGCAGTTGTACAAACCAATATCATAACTAGAAACCACATACGTATGATGGAATCACATAACTGATTTTTGGATGCAGCTGGATAAAATCCGTAATCATAACTAGAAACCTCATACATATGATGAAATCACATAACCGATTTTTGGATGCAGCTGGATAAAACCCTTAATCATAACTAGAATCCTCATACATAATATAAAATCAAATACCTCTTTCTAGCAGTCATGACAGTATTGCCTAATTGATTCCTACTGTACAAACTCAGGTATAGTAAGGAGTACAGTACTTGGTATATTACGATGTACAGTGCGAAGTACAGTTCCTCATTTGGCACTAGTACAGTACGTGTACAACACTGCACAAAAAGGTTTCTTCTCTTAGCTGTACCACGTGTACATCACATACACAACTGCCACCACGTACACGTGTACATAGCTTTCCTCAGCATATCTCTCATACAGTATACTCATCATCCACTTATAGTACCCTACCCTACGTAAAATCACCCCATAAACAACATTTTGCCCTCTAAATCGCTGATCTCTCAAAATCGTACTTTCGTCCCTGGGAACTTTGGATTTCTTCCGGAATGCCTTAGCGCCCCCTTCATTCTACACGTGTGCATGTGTACACGTGGAACATGCCTCATGCCTCTTATGAGGTTTGGCACCGATGTGGGGTCATGTGTAATGGGAATCGGAGAGGGTGAAGGACTTTGCTGGACGGATGAAGTTGCGGGCTTGGCTACCCAGAATTTACTCGGAACTCTAAAATCCTGGCCTTAAGTACAACCTACAACTACTTTCTAACTCACTGCGTCCACTAACAGAATCCCACAAACTGAGCCATTTGAGAGGATTTCAAGATCTTGGCCCGGTGATAACAGTCATTAGGGGCAAATTTGGAACACAAATTTGTGTAAATAGGTTGGCCCAATACACACATCAATACAGTACCTTATTTTGCAGACTTACCGGAAACGAATTCCCTTGTGCCAAAATAACGGACTCAATCCGTCATACGTAAAATAGAATCACATAACTGATTTTTGGATGCAGTCGGTCCAATCTTCATCATAATTACGAACTCTACATATGATGGAATCACATAACTGATTTTTGGATGCAGTTGTACAAACCAATATCATAACTAGAAACCACATACGTATGATGGAATCACATAACTGATTTTTGGATGCAGTTGTACAACCAATATCATAACTAGAAACCTCATACATATGATGGAATCACATAACTGATTTTTGGATGCAGCTGGATAAAATCCGTAATCATAACTAGAAACCTCATACATATGATGAAATCACATAACTGATTTTTGGATGCAGTTGTACAAACCAATATCATAACTAGAAACCACATACGTATGATGGAATCACATAACTGATTTTTGGATGCAGCTGGATAAAATCCGTAATCATGACTAGAAACCTCATACATATGATGAAATCACATAACTGATTTTTGGATGCAGCTGGATAAAACCCTTAATCATAACTAGAATCCTCATACATAATATAAAATCAAATACCTCTTTCTAGCAGTCATGACAGTATTGCCATAATTGATTCCTACTGTACAAACTCAGGTATAGTAAGGAGTACAGTACTTGGTATATTACGATGTACAGTGCGAAGTACAGTTCCTCATTTGGCACTAGTACAGTACGTGTACAACACTGCACAAAAAGGTTTCTTCTCTTAGCTGTACCACGTGTACATCACATACACAACTGCCACCACGTACACGTGTACATAGCTTTCCTCAGCATATCTCTCATACAGTACACTCATCATCCACTTATAGTACCCTACCCTACGTAAAATCACCCCATAAACAACATTTTGCCCTCTAAATCGCTGATCTCTCAAAATCGTACTTTCGTCCCTGGGAACTTTGGATTTCTTCCGGAATGCCTTAGCGCCCCCCTTCATTCTACACGTGTGCATGTGTACACGTGGAACATGCCTCATGCCTCTTATGAGGTTTGGCACCGATGTGGGGTCATGTGTAATGGGAATCGGAGAGGGTGAAGGACTTTGCTGGATGGATGAAGTTGCGGGCTTGGCTACCCAGAATTTACTCGGAACTCTAAAATCCTGGCCTTAAGTACAACCTACAACTACTTTCTAACTCACTGCGTCCACTAACAGAATCCCACAAACTGAGCCATTTGAGAGGATTTCAAGATCTTGGCCCGGTGATAACAGTCATTAGGGGCAAATTTGGAACACAAATTTGTGTAAATAGGTTGGCCCAATACACACATCAATACAGTACCTTATTTTGCAGACTTACCGGAAACGAATTCCCTTGTGCCAAAATAACGGACTCAATCCGTCATACGTAAAATAGAATCACATAACTGATTTTTGGATGCAGTCGGTCCAATCTTCATCATAATTACGAACCTCATACATATGATGGAATCACATAACTGATTTTTGGATGCAGTTGTACAAACCAATATCATAACTAGAAACCACATACGTATGATGGAATCACATAACTGATTTTTGGATGCAGTTGTACACACCAATATCATAACTAGAAACCTCATACATATGATGGAATCACATAACTGATTTTTGGATGCAGCTGGATAAAATCCGTAATCATAACTAGAAACCTCATACATATGATGAAATCACATAACTGATTTTTGGATGCAGTTGTACAAACCAATATCATAACTAGAAACCACATACGTATGATGGAATCACATAACTGATTTTTGGATGCAGCTGGATAAAATCCGTAATCATGACTAGAAACCTCATACATATGATGAAATCACATAACTGATTTTTGGATGCAGCTGGATAAAACCCTTAATCATAACTAGAATCCTCATACATAATATAAAATCAAATACCTCTTTCTAGCAGTCATGACAGTATTGCCATAATTGATTCCTACTGTACAAACTCAGGTATAGTAAGGAGTACAGTACTTGGTATATTACGATGTACAGTGCGAAGTACAGTTCCTCATTTGGCACTAGTACAGTACGTGTACAACACTGCACAAAAAGGTTTCTTCTCTTAGCTGTACCACGTGTACATCACATACACAACTGCCACCACGTACACGTGTACATAGCTTTCCTCAGCATATCTCTCATACAGTATACTCATCATCCACTTATAGTACCCTACCCTACGTAAAATCACCCCATAAACAACATTTTGCCCTCTAAATCGCTGATCTCTCAAAATCGTACTTTCGTCCCTGGGAACTTTGGATTTCTTCCGGAATGCCTTAGCGCCCCCCATTCTACACGTGTGCATGTGTACACGTGGAACATGCCTCATGCCTCTTATGAGGTTTGGCACCGATGTGGGGTCATGTGTAATGGGAATCGGAGAGGGTGAAGGACTTTGCTGGATGGATGAAGTTGCGGGCTTGGCTACCCAGAATTTACTCGGAACTCTAAAATCCTGGCCTTAAGTACAACCTACAACTACTTTCTAACTCACTGCGTCCACTAACAGAATCCCA
The DNA here is from genome assembly GCA_002205965.3 of Kappaphycus alvarezii. Classification (NCBI taxonomy): domain Eukaryota; phylum Rhodophyta; class Florideophyceae; order Gigartinales; family Solieriaceae; genus Kappaphycus; species Kappaphycus alvarezii. The sequence continues at coordinate 60,357 of NADL03000217.1, forward strand.
CAAACTGAGCCATTTGAGCGGATTTCAAGATCTTGGCCCGGTGATAACAGTCATTAGGGGCAAATTTGGAACACAAATTTGTGTAAATAGGTTGGCCCAATACACACATCAATACAGTACCTTATTTTGCAGACTTACCGGAAACGAATTCCCTTGTGCCAAAATAACGGACTCAATCCGTCATACGTAAAATAGAATCACATAACTGATTTTTGGATGCAGTCGGTCCAATCTTCATCATAATTACGAACCTCATACATATGATGGAATCACATAACTGATTTTTGGATGCAGTTATACAAACCAATATCAAACTAGAAACCACATACGTATGATGGAATCACATAACTGATTTTTGGATGCAGTTGTACACAACCAATATCATAACTAGAAACCACATACGTATGATGGAATCACATAACTGATTTTTGGATGCAGTTGTACACACCAATATCATAACTAGAAACCTCATACATATGATGGAATCACATAACTGATTTTTGGATGCAGCTGGATAAAATCCGTAATCATAACTAGAAACCTCATACATATGATGAAATCACATAACTGATTTTTGGATGCAGTTGTACAAACCAATATCATAACTAGAAACCACATACGTATGATGGAATCACATAACTGATTTTTGGATGCAGCTGGATAAAATCCGTAATCATGACTAGAAACCTCATACATATGATGAAATCACATAACTGATTTTTGGATGCAGCTGGATAAAACCTTAATCATAACTAGAATCCTCATACATAATATAATCAAATACCTCTTTCTAGCAGTCATGACAGTATTGCCATAATTGATTCCTACTGTACAAACTCAGGTATAGTAAGGAGTACAGTACTTGGTATATTACGATGTACAGTGCGAAGTACAGTTCCTCATTTGGCACTAGTACAGTACGTGTACAACACTGCACAAAAAGGTTTCTTCTCTTAGCTGTACCACGTGTACATCACATACACAACTGCCACCACGTACACGTGTACATAGCTTTCCTCAGCATATCTCTCATACAGTATACTCATCATCCACTTATAGTACCCTACCCTACGTAAAATCACCCCATAAACAACATTTTGCCCTCTAAATCGCTGATCTCTCAAAATCGTACTTTCGTCCCTGGGAACTTTGGATTTCTTCCGGAATGCCTTAGCGCCCCCCTTCATTCTACACGTGTGCATGTGTACACGTGGAACATGCCTCATGCCTCTTATGAGGTTTGGCACCGATGTGGGGTCATGTGTAATGGGAATCGGAGAGGGTGAAGGACTTTGCTGGATGGATGAAGTTGCGGGCTTGGCTACCCAGAATTTACTCGGAACTCTAAAATCCTGGCCTTAAGTACAACCTACAACTACTTTCTAACTCACTGCGTCCACTAACAGAATCCCACAAACTGAGCCATTTGAGCGGATTTCAAGATCTTGGCCCGGTGATAACAGTCATTAGGGGCAAATTTGGAACACAAATTTGTGTAAATAGGTTGGCCCAATACACACATCAATACAGTACCTTATTTTGCAGACTTACCGGAAACGAATTCCCTTGTGCCAAAATAACGGACTCAATCCGTCATACGTAAAATAGAATCACATAACTGATTTTTGGATGCAGTCGGTCCAATCTTCATCATAATTACGAACCTCATACATATGATGGAATCACATAACTGATTTTTGGATGCAGTTATACAAACCAATATCATAACTAGAAACCACATACGTATGATGGAATCACATAACTGATTTTTGGATGCAGTTGTACAAACCAATATCATAACTAGAAACCACATACGTATGATGGAATCACATAACTGATTTTTGGATGCAGTTGTACACACCAATATCATAACTAGAAACCTCATACATATGATGGAATCACATAACTGATTTTTGGATGCAGCTGGATAAAATCCGTAATCATAACTAGAAACCTCATACATATGATGAAATCACATAACTGATTTTTGGATGCAGTTGTACAAACCAATATCATAACTAGAAACCACATACGTATGATGGAATCACATAACTGATTTTTGGATGCAGCTGGATAAAATCCGTAATCATGACTAGAAACCTCATACATATGATGAAATCACATAACTGATTTTTGGATGCAGCTGGATAAAACCCTTAATCATAACTAGAATCCTCATACATAATATAAAATCAAATACCTCTTTCTAGCAGTCATGACAGTATTGCCATAATTGATTCCTACTGTACAAACTCAGGTATAGTAAGGAGTACAGTACTTGGTATATTACGATGTACAGTGCGAAGTACAGTTCCTCATTTGGCACTAGTACAGTACGTGTACAACACTGCACAAAAAGGTTTCTTCTCTTAGCTGTACCACGTGTACATCACATACACAACTGCCACCACGTACACGTGTACATAGCTTTCCTCAGCATATCTCTCATACAGTATACTCATCATCCACTTATAGTACCCTACCCTACGTAAAATCACCCATAAACAACATTTGCCCTCTAAATCGCTGATCTCTCAAATCGTACTTTCGTCCCTGGGAACTTTGGATTTCTTCCGGAATGCCTTAGCGCCCCCCTTCATTCTACACGTGTGCATGTGTACACGTGGAACATGCCTCATGCCTTTATGAGGTTTGGCACCGATGTGGGGTCATGTGTAATGGGAATCGGAGAGGGTGAAGGACTTTGCTGGATGGATGAAGTTGCGGGCTTGGCTACCCAGAATTTACTCGGAACTCTAAAATCCTGGCCTTAAGTACAACCTACAACTACTTTCTAACTCACTGCGTCCACTAACAGAATCCCACAAACTGAGCCATTTGAGCGGATTTCAAGATCTTGGCCCGGTGATAACAGTCATTAGGGGCAAATTTGGAACACGAATTTGTGTAAATAGGTTGGCCCAATACACACATCAATACAGTACCTTATTTTGCAGACTTACCGGAAACGAATTCCCTTGTGCCAAAATAACGGACTCAATCCGTCATACGTAAAATAGAATCACATAACTGATTTTTGGATGCAGCTGGATAAAATCCGTAATCATAACTAGAAACCTCATACATATGATGGAATCACATAACTGATTTTTGGATGCAGTTGTACAAACCAATATCATAACTAGAAACCACATACGTATGATGGAATCACATAACTGATTTTTGGATGCAGCTGGATAAAACCCGTAATCATAACTAGAAACCTCATACATATGATGAAATCACATAACTGATTTTTGGATGCAGCTGGATAAAACCCTTAATCATAACTAGAATGCTCATACATAATATAAAATCAAATACCTCTTTCTAGCAGTCATGACAGTATTGCCATAATTGATTCCTACTGTACAAACTCAGGTATAGTAAGGAGTACAGTACTTGGTATATTACGATGTACAGTGCGAAGTACAGTTCCTCATTTGGCACTAGTACAGTACGTGTACAACACTGCACAAAAAGGTTTCTTCTCTTAGCTGTACCACGTGTACATCACATACACAACTGCCACCACGTACACGTGTACATAGCTTTCCTCAGCATATCTCTCATACAGTATACTCATCATCCACTTATAGTACCCTACCCTACGTAAAATCACCCCATAAACAACATTTTGCCCTCTAAATCGCTGATCTCTCAAAATCGTACTTTCGTCCCTGGGAACTTTGGATTTCTTCCGGAATGCCTTAGCGCCCCCCTTCATTCTACACGTGTGCATGTGTACACGTGGAACATGCCTCATGCCTCTTATGAGGTTTGGCACCGATGTGGGGTCATGTGTAATGGGAATCGGAGAGGGTGAAGGACTTTGCTGGATGGATGAAGTTGCGGGCTTGGCTACCCAGAATTTACTCGGAACTCTAAAATCCTGGCCTTAAGTACAACCTACAACTACTTTCTAACTCACTGCGTCCACTAACAGAATCCCACAAACTGAGCCATTTGAGCGGATTTCAAGATCTTGGCCCGGTGATAACAGTCATTAGGGGCAAATTTGGAACACAAATTTGTGTAAATAGGTTGGCCCAATACACACATCAATACAGTACCTTATTTTGCAGACTTACCGGAAACGAATTCCCTTGTGCCAAAATAACGGACTCAATCCGTCATACGTAAAAGAATCACATAACTGATTTTTGGATGCAGTCGGTCCAATCTTCATCATAATTACGAACCTCATACATATGATGGAATCACATAACTGATTTTTGGATGCAGTTGTACAAACCAATATCATAACTAGAAACCACATACGTATGATGGAATCACATAACTGATTTTGGATGCAGCTGGATAAAATCCGTAATCATGACTAGAAACCTCATACATATGATGAAATCACATAACTGATTTTTGGATGCAGCTGGATAAAACCCTTAATCATAACTAGAATCCTCATACATAATATAAAATCAAATACCTCTTTCTAGCAGTCATGACAGTATTGCCATAATTGATTCCTACTGTACAAACTCAGGTATAGTAAGGAGTACAGTACTTGGTATATTACGATGTACAGTGCGAAGTACAGTTCCTCATTTGGCACTAGTACAGTACGTGTACAACACTGCACAAAAAGGTTTCTTCTCTTAGCTGTACCACGTGTACATCACATACACAACTGCCACCACGTACACGTGTACATAGCTTTCCTCAGCATATCTCTCATACAGTATACTCATCATCCACTTATAGTACCCTACCCTACGTAAAATCACCCCATAAACAACATTTTGCCCTCTAAATCGCTGATCTCTCAAAATCGTACTTTCGTCCCTGGGAACTTTGGATTTCTTCCGGAATGCCTTAGCGCCCCCCTTCATTCTACACGTGTGCATGTGTACACGTGGAACATGCCTCATGCCTCTTATGAGGTTTGGCACCGATGTGGGGTCATGTGTAATGGGAATCGGAGAGGGTGAAGGACTTTGCTGGATGGATGAAGTTGCGGGCTTGGCTACCCAGAATTTACTCGGAACTCTAAATCCTGGCCTTAAGTACAACCTACAACTACTTTAACTCACTGCGTCCACTAACAGAATCCCACAAACTGAGCCATTTGAGCGGATTTCAAGATCTTGGCCCGGTGATAACAGTCATTAGGGGCAAATTTGGAACACAAATTTGTGTAAATAGGTTGGCCCAATACACACATCAATACAGTACCTTATTTTGCAGACTTACCGGAAACGAATTCCCTTGTGCCAAAATAACGGACTCAATCCGTCATACGTAAAATAGAATCAATAACTGATTTTTGGATGCAGTCGGTCCAATCTTCATCATAATTACGAACCTCATACATATGATGGAATCACATAACTGATTATTGGATGCAGTTGTACAAACCAATATCATAACTAGAAACCTCATACATATGATGGAATCACATAACTGATTTTTGGATGCAGCTGGATAAAATCCGTAATCATAACTAGAAACCTCATACATATGATGAAATCACATAACTGATTTTTGGATGCAGCTGGATAAAACCCTTAATCATAACTAGAATGCTCATACATAATATAAAATCAAATACCTCTTTCTAGCAGTCATGACAGTATTGCCATAATTGATTCCTACTGTACAAACTCAGGTATAGTAAGGAGTACAGTACTTGGTATATTACGATGTACAGTGCGAAGTACAGTTCCTCATTTGGCACTAGTACAGTACGTGTACAACACTGCACAAAAAGGTTTCTTCTCTTAGCTGTACCACGTGTACATCACATACACAACTGCCACCACGTACACGTGTACATAGCTTTCCTCAGCATATCTCTCATACAGTATACTCATCATCCACTTATAGTACCCTACCCTACGTAAAATCACCCCATAAACAACATTTTGCCCTCTAAATCGCTGATCTCTCAAAATCGTACTTTCGTCCCTGGGAACTTTGGATTTCTTCCGGAATGCCTTAGCGCCCCCCTTCATTCTACACGTGTGCATGTGTACACGTGGAACATGCCTCATGCCTCTTATGAGGTTTGGCACCGATGTGGGGTCATGTGTAATGGGAATCGGAGAGGGTGAAGGACTTTGCTGGATGGATGAAGTTGCGGGCTTGGCTACCCAGAATTACTCGGAACTCTAAAATCCTGGCCTTAAGTACAACCTACAACTACTTTCTAACTCACTGCGTCCACTAACAGAATCCCACAAACTGAGCCATTTGAGCGGATTTCAAGATCTTGGCCCGGTGATAACAGTCATTAGGGGCAAATTTGGAACACAATTTGTGTAAAAGGTTGGCCCAATACACACATCAATACAGTACCTTATTTTGCAGACTTACCGGAAACGAATTCCCTTGTGCCAAAATAACGGACTCAATCCGTCATACGTAAAATAGAATCACATAACTGATTTTTGGATGCAGCTGGATAAAATCCGTAATCATAACTAGAAACCTCATACATATGATGAAATCACATAACTGATTTTTGGATGCAGTTGTACAAACCAATATCATAACTAGAAACCACATACGTATGATGGAATCACATAACTGATTTTTGGATGCAGCTGGATAAAACCCGTAATCATAACTAGAAACCTCATACATATGATGAAATCACATAACTGATTTTTGGATGCAGCTGGATAAAACCCTTAATCATAACTAGAATGCTCATACATAATATAAAATCAAATACCTCTTTCTAGCAGTCATGACAGTATTGCCATAATTGATTCCTACTGTACAAACTCAGGTATAGTAAGGAGTACAGTACTTGGTATATTACGATGTACAGTGCGAAGTACAGTTCCTCATTTGGCACTAGTACAGTACGTGTACAACACTGCACAAAAAGGTTTCTTCTCTTAGCTGTACCACGTGTACATCACATACACAACTGCCACCACGTACACGTGTACATAGCTTTCCTCAGCATATCTCTCAAACAGTATACTCATCATCCACTTATAGTACCCTACCCTACGTAAAATCACCCCATAAACAACATTTTGCCCTCTAAATCGCTGATCTCTCAAAATCGTACTTTCGTCCCTGGGAACTTTGGATTTCTTCCGGAATGCCTTAGCGCCCCCCTTCATTCTACACGTGTGCATGTGTACACGTGGAACATGCCTCATGCCTCTTATGAGGTTTGGCACCGATGTGGGGTCATGTGTAATGGGAATCGGAGAGGGTGAAGGACTTTGCTGGATGGATGAAGTTGCGGGCTTGGCTACCCAAATTTACTCGGAACTCTAAAATCCTGGCCTTAAGTACAACCTACAACTACTTTCTAACTCACTGCGTCCACTAACAGAATCCCACAAACTGAGCCATTTGAGCGGATTTCAAGATCTTGGCCCGGTGATAACAGTCATTAGGGGCAAATTTGGAACACAAATTTGTGTAATAGGTTGGCCCAATACACACATCAATACAGTACCTTATTTTGCAGACTTACCGGAAACGAATTCCCTTGTGCCAAAATAACGGACTCAATCCGTCATACGTAAAATAGAATCACATAACTGATTTTTGGATGCAGTCGGTCCAATCTTCATCATAATTACGAACCTCATACATATGATGGAATCACATAACTGATTTTTGGATGCAGTTGTACAAACCAATATCATAACTAGAAACCACATACGTATGATGGAATCACATAACTGATTTTTGGATGCAGTTGTACAAACCAATATCATAACTAGAAACCTCATACATATGATGGAATCACATAACTGATTTTTGGATGCAGCTGGATAAAATCCGTAATCATAACTAGAAACCTCATACATATGATGAAATCACATAACTGATTTTTGGATGCAGTTGTACAAACCAATATCATAACTAGAAACCACATACGTATGATGGAATCACATAACTGATTTTTGGATGCAGCTGGATAAAATCCGTAATCATAACTAGAAACCTCATACATATGATGAAATCACATAACTGATTTTTGGATGCAGCTGGATAAAACCCTTAATCATAACTAGAATCCTCATACATAATATAAAATCAAATACCTCTTTCTAGCAGTCATGACAGTATTGCCATAATTGATTCCTACTGTACAAACTCAGGTATAGTAAGGAGTACAGTACTTGGTATATTACGATGTACAGTGCGAAGTACAGTTCCTCATTTGGCACTAGTACAGTACGTGTACAACACTGCACAAAAAGGTTTCTTCTCTTAGCTGTACCACGTGTACATCACATACACAACTGCCACCACGTACACGTGTACATAGCTTTCCTCAGCATATCTCTCATACAGTATACTCATCATCCACTTATAGTACCTACCCTACGTAAAATCACCCCATAAACAACATTTTGCCCTCTAAATCGCTGATCTCTCAAAATCGTACTTTCGTCCCTGGGAACTTTGGATTTCTTCCGGAATGCCTTAGCGCCCCCCTTCATTCTACACGTGTGCATGTGTACACGTGGAACATGCCTCATGCCTCTTATGAGGTTTGGCACCGATGTGGGGTCATGTGTAATGGGAATCGGAGAGGGTGAAGGACTTTGCTGGATGGATGAAGTTGCGGGCTTGGCTACCCAGAATTTACTCGGAACTCTAAAATCCTGGCCTTAAGTACAACCTACAACTACTTTCTAACTCACTGCGTCCACTAACAGAATCCCACAACTGAGCCATTTGAGCGGATTTCAAGATCTTGGCCCGGTGATAACAGTCATTAGGGGCAAATTTGGAACACAAATTTGTGTAAATAGGTTGGCCCAATACACACATCAATACAGTACCTTATTTTGCAGACTTACCGGAAACGAATTCCCTTGTGCCAAAATAACGGACTCAATCCGTCATACGTAAAATAGAATCACATAACTGATTTTGGATGCAGCTGGATAAATCAATCATAACTTACGAAACCTCATACATATGATGAAATCACATAACTGATTTTTGGATGCAGTTGTACAAACCAATATCATAACTAGAAACCACATACGTATGATGGAATCACATAACTGATTTTTGGATGCAGCTTGGATAAAACCGTAATCATAACTAGAAACCTCATACATATGATGAAATCACATAACTGATTTTTGGATGCAGCTGGATAAAACCCTTAATCATAACTAGAATGCTCATACATAATATAAAATCAAATACCTCTTTCTAGCAGTCATGACAGTATTGCCATAATGATTCTACTGTACAAACTCAGGTATAGTAAGGAGTACAGTACTGATTTTTGGATGCAGTGTAAAACCAATCATAACTAGAAACCTCATACATATGATGAATCACATAACTGATTTTTGGATGCAGTTGTACAAACCAATATCATAACTAGAAACCACATACGTATGATGGAATCACATAACTGATTTTTGGATGCAGTTGTACAAACCAATATCATAACTAGAAACCACATACGTATGATGGAATCACATAACTGATTTTTGGATGCAGTTGTACAAACCAATATCATAACTAGAAACCACATACGTATGATGGAATCACATAACTGATTTTTGGATGCAGCTGGATAAAACCGTAATCATAACTAGAAACCTCATACATATGATGAATCACATAACTGATTTTTGGATGCAGCTGGATAAAACCCTAATCATAACTAGAATCCTCATACATAATATAAAATCAAATACCTCTTTCTAGCAGTCATGACAGTATTGCCATAATTGATTCCTACTGTACAAACTCAGGTATAGTAAGGAGTACAGTACTTGGTATATTACGATGTACAGTGCGAAGTACAGTTCCTCATTTGGCACTAGTACAGTACGTGTACAACACTGCACAAAAAGGTTTCTTCTCTTAGCTGTACCACGTGTACATCACATACACAACTGCCACCACGTACACGTGTACATAGCTTTCCTCAGCATATCTCTCATACAGTATACTCATCATCCACTTATAGTACCCTACCCTACGTAAAATCACCCCATAAACAACATTTTGCCCTCTAAATCGCTGATCTCTCAAAATCGTACTTTCGTCCCTGGGAACTTTGGATTTCTTCCGGAATGCCTTAGCGCCACCCTTCATTCGACACGTGTGCATGTGTACACGTGGAACATGCCTCATGCCTCTTATGAGGTTTGGCACCGATGTGGGGTCATGTGATCGTCTTGCCAAATCAACAACACCCCCCCTCGATTACATGACCTAAGCATCGTGCAGCTCTCCGAGGCCTAGAGATTTTATGCATTATGAATTGAATGCGACCAAGAGGCTTGGTGAGTATATCTGCTGGCATATCTGTAGAAGGTACGTGAAACAGTGAAACAATCTTTCGAGTCACAGCATCTCGGACAAAATGATATGATATGTCAATGTGCTTATTTCGCCTGTTCACTCCTTCGTTACCCGCAAACGCTATTGTACCAGCATTATCACACCCGATTGTAACTGTGCTGTCTTTCGACTTTCCCAATGCGTCTGCAAGAAGGCACCTGAGCCAAGCTGCCTCTTTGCAAGCCTCACACAGTGCAATATACTCCGCTTCGCATGTGGATTTCGCAACGACCGTTTGTCTCCTAGATGACCAACTAATAGCTCCCCCACACAGTTTGAACACATATCCACTGGTGGACTTTCTCGAGTCCAAGCAACCACCCCAGTCTGCATCGCTGAAGCCCTCTAGAGTTTGCACTGGGAGATTTCCATCTAGAATACACCTAGTGAGAGCGTTCCTTTGATATATCTCAGAACTCGTTTGGCTGCTTGCCAGTGGTCCTCGCGAGGGTTCTCACAGTGTTGGGACAGTTTTCCACCACATATGCAAGATCTGGACGTGACCCTACCATAAGAAACATTAAGCAGCCAATGATCTGTCGATATGGTACATCGCAATACGGGCTAGTTGACATCTCAGGGTGTAATCCTTGTTCCATCGGAGTCCTCACGGGATTGCAACTGGCCATACCAAAACGTTTCAAAATGGACTTGGCATACTCTGTCTGCGAGATATAGATCCGTCTAGGGACCCTTTTTCTACTTATTTCAAGCCCAATGCACTTTTTGGCCTCGCCTAAATCTTTCATCTCAAATCTCTTGTTCAGTTCACCTTTCATCCAGGTCACGGCTTTCAGGTCACTTCCCGCAAGAAGCAAGTCATCCACATATAGGGCAATCAGCATAACGCCTTTTTCTGATATGTTTGTATATAGACAGGCGTCACTTCTCGTAGTCTTGAAGCCAAGAGTGTGAATAGGAAATCGTCAATCTTTTTGTGCCATTGTCGACTCGCTTGCTTAAGACCATAGATAGCCTTGAGAAGTTTGCAAACATGATTGGGCCTGGAAGAGTCAACGATACCTTCAGGCTGCTCCATATAAATATCCTCTTCTAAGTCACCGTTCAGAAAGGCCGTGACCACGTCCATTTGATGAAGCTCTAAATCGAAGTGGGCTACAATCGCCAACAACAATCGAATCGTTGTAAATTTGATCACCGGCGCAAAAGTCTCTGAGTAATCAATCCCCTCAATTTGTTGAAAGCCCCGCACAACCAGGCGACCTTTTCCCTTTTGAGTCAACGTGCCGTTATCGTCCGGCATGTCCTTTACAGTAAATACCCAGCGAGAAGTTAGAATATTGGCACCTTCCGATCGTGGAACTAGTGCCCAGGTTTTGTTTTTGCGTTGGGACTCTAGCTCCTTATCAATCGCTTTCTGCCAGAACTGTGGTTGTGGTCCACCCATCGCCTCTTTAAAGGAGTTCGGTATGTTGATGTCGCCACAGGAAGGTGTGAGTAAGCTGGTTCCCACCAGGCCTGTCCACCACTGTCGGGGTGGGCGTCGTGAACGAGTGGAGCGGCGAGGTTCCACATCGCCGGGACCAGCATCTTGCTCACCACTCACTTCTTCTGGTTGCAAAGTCTCATTAGTTGAGTCGGGCTCAATACCTTGACTTTGAAAGTTCTCAACCTCCGCCGGTGACCCTGTTTCAATGCCATGTTCATTATCACCATTAGATGTTTCAGACTCAATTTCGTCAGTATCGGTCGTCTCCACTGGGTCAACGTCCATATCATTATCATCGGAGAAATGTTCATCGTAAGAGCAAGCCCCTGGTCTCGACTCATCGAACTGCACATCCCTGGAAATAACAATGCGATGTAAATTGTCATCCCAAATTTTGTAGGCCTTAGTTCCCGGCGGATACCCAACAAACATTCCCGTTGTTGCGCGGTCGTCAAGTTTACGCACCTCATTACCAGGCACCTTGTACCAGCATTGACATCCAAACACACGTAGGTGAGATACATCGGGCTTTTTCTTCATCCATAGGTGAAATGGAGTAACGAGACCACCCAAAGCTCTTGTCGTGACACGATTGCGAACGTAAACTGCGTTATCAAGAGCTTCAGCCCAGAAAGCTTTCGGAACCTTCATATGGGACAGCATAGACCTGACGAGATCAATCAGGGTACGATTGAGCCGTTCTGCCACACCATTCTGTTCAGGTGTGTATGCAGCGGTCGTTTGATGAACAGTTCCTTGTGACGATAGAAAGGATTGGAACTCTGAAGAAAGATACTCTCCTCCACGATCAGATCGAAGCACTTTCACGCGTTGACCAGTGTGTGTGAAGGCATATTGGGCAAACTTCTGATAAAAATGGAACGTTTCATCTTTACTCTTCATCGGATAGACAACACTCCAGTTTGAGTGGTCATCGATAAAAGTGACAAAGTATCTAGCACCACCTACTGACTGTACTTGGAGTGGGCCGCAGACGTCCGAATGGACCAAGTCTAAAATGTTTGGCCCTGCCTCCAGAGCGCTGTTTAGGAATCACAGCACGAGTTGCTTTTCCTAACACACACGCATCACATGTCACAGATTCACAGTCAGAAGATGAGCTAGCGTCTCTTGTTATATCTGAAGAGGAGATATGAAGTCCACTTACCACGTTCTTACGAGCCATGGACAATATTCCTTGAGTGTGAACGTGGGCCAATCTTTCATGCCATGTCTTCAAAGAGGCTTTGTGCGCCGAATGAACCTCGTTACATGTGTCAAGCACATACAGCTCTCCTCGACTTGTGGCAGTAGCCACGATGCAGTCACTCCTCTTCACAGTGCACTTGTCACGAACGAACTCAACGTCAAATCCATTATCGACCATCTTACGTACAGAGAAGGGAAAAAGCAAAGCTTGGAACGTGCAGCACATTGGTGAGCTTGCATGACTTTTGAACTCCGCTCACTAAAAGCGTAATGGGGACGGTCCCGACTCCAGCTACTACTGCACACGCTTTTGTTCCCATTTCTACGCGGCTGTTTGAGACCTCCCTGTAGTCGGAGAACAGTCTCTTGTCAAATGTCATGTGTGCGGAGCATCCAGAGTCGATAAGCCAAGTGTTTGAGGTTATGTTGATACCAGAGTTATCTACCTTGTTCATCAGACATATGTACTCGACTTCATTAATTTCCAGATCTTCTTGCTCTTGAGCAATCATCGCAGTAGGCTTCTGTGACTGTATACGTAGGAACCGGTCAGGTGGCGGTGGTCGCCTTCCGTTGATGTCCTTTCCCCAGCAGCGGGCAGCGGAGTGTCCATTGTGACCACAGTTGGTGCATGTCAAAGTCGAAACACGCCTTGCCTCAGGGATGTGCCCAATAAGAGCAGACCTTGGCGGATTCTGCCTTCTAGTAAGCCATCGATGCACGTTGCTCCTCTTGGAGCAGGCGACTTTTTACATATTCTACTCCGAACGTGTTATCTTCGGATCCAAGAGCGTCAAGCGCTACAATGAGATTTTGAAACCTCTGCGGAAGACCATTGAGAACTGCCATAGCCATTTCCTTGTCATCAATGATGACTCCCATTGACTTTAAGCGAGCTGCTAGGTGTCGCACACGTCCTATGTATGGCAAAACTTTCTCATTGTCTAGCATGGTGACCGTGTAGAAGTCTCTCCGGGCCGCCAGCTTATTTAGTAATGTGTGGCGCTCAAAAACTTCCAAGATGGCGTCCCACATTTCTTTGGCTGTGACAGCATCTCTCACATGATCCAGGTGATCATCGGACAGCGACAGTGATGATGAGTTGCGATAGGGAAGGCTGGTGGGAGAGGATGAAGCTGCGGGCTTAGCTACCCAGAATTTACTTGGTGCTCGAAAACTTCGACCTTAAGTACATTCTAAAACTACTCGCTACTTCATTTCCTCCATTTACAAAATCCCATAAACCAAACCATTTGGGCAAGTTGAAAGATATTGGCCCAGCAAAAACGTTCTTTGAGTCCATTTTCGAACTGCTTCCAAAGCTGCCAAATTTGCATAAAACAAACTGGCCCACTAGACACATGAATGCAGTGCCTTATTTCCGCAGCCTGTCGGCACCGAATTTGCTTGGGCCATAATAACGTACTCAAACCCTCATACAAATCATAGAATATGGTAAATGTTCTGAGATGCAGCCAGAGGTGTAGCCAGGCACGTAAAAGTAACTAGAAACCTCATACATATTATAGAATCAAGAATCGCTTCCATAGTGCAGCCGGAGGATGCAGCCGGGTGCATAAAATCATAACAGAATCCTCATACACATTATAGAATCAAGAGTCGCTTCCATAATGCAGCCGGAGGATGCAGCCGGGTGCATAGAATCATAACTAGAATCCTCATACACATTATAGAATCAAGAGTCGCTTCCATAATGCAGCCGGAGGATGCAGCCGGGGGCAGGAAATCATAACTAGGATCCTCATACATTATAGAATCAAGAGTCGCTTCCATAATGCAGCCGGAGGATGCAGCCGGGTGCATAGAATCATAACTAGAATCCTCATACACATTATAGAATCAAGAGTCGCTTCCATAATGCAGCCGGAGATTGAACCGACAGTGCAGTGGTGGAATGCAGTCGTGGATGCAGCCAGGGAGTGTAGTAGTGGAATGCAGCCGGCGGATGCAGCCGGCTATCTACTGTACGTTCAATCAACGGAGCGGTGTAATTATGACAACGATTCGCATAACCACCCCTACTGTATGAATTCAAGTACAGTACGAAGTACAGTTCCACAACTGACAATAGTACAACACGTGGACACCACTTTACCAATAGTTCCTACGCTTTTCTGTACCACATGTACATCGCATACACCAATGCCAACCTGTACACGTGTATATGTCTTATTCAGCACAGCTCCCGTACACTACATTCCTCACACCCTTACAGCACATTTCCCTACGTAAAGGGACCCCCTAAACAACATTTTGACCTCTAAAATAGCTCATAAATAACCGTTATATCCCATACTGCCTTTGAACAACTAAAACCAGCCAAGGAACCTCTACAACACCTGACACGTGTACATCCTGGGCCAATAGAATTGCAGTATTGTCCCTGTCAGCGAATAGGATTAAAGCAGGCAATTCTTAGCCTAGGCATCATGGGCCAAGTTCCACTTGTCAACAATTATGCAAAATTGGCATTTTTCGTCGACCCCCTGAAAATGGCCTTTCGTCCCCGGCAACTTTGCTTTTCGGGTAAATTTGGCATATATTTCCCTTCAGAACCACATGTGTCCACGTGTACACATATACGGCTTCCCAACCTCCGTGCGAGACGTCTAGTCAGTGCAATGGGCGTGTGATCGTCTCACGAAATCACCAACACCCCCCCTCGATCACATGCCCTAAGCATCGCGCAGATCCCCAAGTCCCAGAAACCTCACACATTTATTGAACGAAAGTCGTCCAAGAGGCTTCGTTAGTATATCTGCTGGCATTTTGGAAGACGGTACATGGAAGAGGGAAACAATATTGCGATGGATAGCATCTCTGACAAAGTGGTATGAGATATCGATATGCTTGTTACGCCGGTTGACCCCCTCGTTGCCTGCAAAGGATATAGTTCCTGTATTATCGCAACCGATAGTAACAGTACCATCTTCTGATTTTCCCAATGCATCTGTCAGGAGGCATCTTAGCCAGGCGGCTTCTTTGCAGGCATCACAAAGCGCGATGTACTCTGCTTCGCAGGTAGACTTTGCAACAACCGTTTGCTTCCTCGACGACCAGCTGACGGCTCCTCCACAAAGCTTGAATACATAGCCGCTGGTGGACTTTCTTGAACTCAAGCAGCCACCCCAGTCCGCATCACTAAAGCCTTCGAGGTACTCCACTGAGAGATTTCCGTTTAGGATAACACCAGTTGAGAGTGTTCCTTTGATGAACCTCAAAACCTTTTCGCAGCCTGCCAGTGGTCCTCGCGAGGCTTCTCACAGTGTTGAGACAATTTGCCAACGGCGTATGCTAAATCTGGACGAGAACCAACCATCAGGAACATCAGACAGCCGATGATCTGTCGATACGGGACATCGCAGTACGGGCTTGTCGAAGACTCGGGATGGAATCCCTGTTCCATTGGTGTACTCACGGAATTACAGCCGACCATTCCAAAACGTTTCAGTACGGATTCGGCATACGCTTTCTGCGATATACAGACTAGCTTGGACGACCTTTTCCTACTAATTTCAAGCCCTATGCATTTTTTTCGCCTCTCCCAGGTCTTTCATCTCAAACCTTTTATTTAATTCCGCTTTCATCCAGGCTACGGCGGTTAGATCACTACCGGCGAGCAGCAAGTCATCCACATAAAGGGCAATGAGCATTATGCTGCCATTCGATATGTTTGTGTACAAGCAAGCGTCACTTCTCGTGGTCTTAAACCCAAGCCCATTAATCAAGAAGTCGTCAATCTTTTTGTGCCATTGACGACTCGCTTGTTTAAGGCCATAAATAGCCTTGAGGAGTTTGCAAACATGGTTTGGTTTGGAAGGGTCGATGCATCCTTCGGGTTGTTCCATGTAAATATCCTCCTCTAATTCTCCATTTAGAAACGCGGTGACTACGTCCATTTGGTGAAGCTCTAAGTCAAATTGCGCAACCATAGCCAGTAGCAATCGAATTGTCGTGAATTTGATTACCGGGGCGAAAGTCTCTGAGTAATCAACTCCTTCAATCTGCTGGAAACCTCTTACGACTAGGCGACCCTTTCCTTGCTGAATGAGGTGGCCCTGATCATCTGGAATATCTTTAACGGTGAAAACCCAGCGCGATGTGAGGATGTTAGAGGCCTGTGAGCGCGGAACCAGCGTCCAAGTCTGGTTTTTGCGTTGTGATTTTAACTCTTTGTCAACTGCTTTCTGCCAGAAATCTGGTTGCGTCCCACTCATCGCTTCCTTGAACGAGTCTGGTACCGGAACATCCTCATTAGACGTGCTGAGTATATTAGTTCCTAAGAGCCCTTCCACCATTGTCTTGGTGGGCGGCGTGATCGACCTGATCTGCGAAGTGGTACATTGCTAGATCATCTCCGTCTGTACCACCCGTATGTTCTGGTTCCGAGCTCGCATCCGGGGCTCTGGGTTCATATTTGGATTTAGAACGGGCTCATTTTGACCTCTCGATGACTCAGAGTCTCCATTTTCACCGATATTTGCCATTAAAGTATCGGGGTCAGTTTCGTCAGCAACGTCCACATCCTCTGGCTCAAAATTCTCGTCATTTTGATGCGATATACTGTCGTCAACCGAACAAGGCCCTCGCCTGGACTC
Source organism: Kappaphycus alvarezii (assembly GCA_002205965.3). NCBI lineage: Eukaryota > Rhodophyta > Florideophyceae > Gigartinales > Solieriaceae > Kappaphycus > Kappaphycus alvarezii. Next base: position 77,949 of record NADL03000217.1, read on the forward strand.
ATCAAACTGCACATTTCGTGAGATAAGTACGCGATTCAGTTCGTCATCCCATACCTTGTAGGCCTTCGTTCCGTCTGGATATCCAAGAAAAATTCCTTTCACTGCACGTTCATCAAGTTTCTGCACCTCATGGGCATGCAGTTTGTACCAGCATTGGCAGCCAAATACCCTCAAGTGAGACACATCTGGTTTATCCTTCATCCACAAGTGATGAGGCGTAATGGAACTTCCCAGGGCTCTGTTTGTTACACGATTCCGCACATACACGGCATTGTCTAGGGCTTCAGCCCAAAATGACTTTGGAACCTGCATGTGGGACAGCATAGACCGAACCAGATCTATCAATGTACGGTTGAACCGTTCTGCGACGCCATTTTGTTCAGGCGTGTACGCGGCGGTCGTTTGATGAACCGTTCCTTGTGAAGATAAGAAGGATTGGAACTGCGAGGAAAGATACTCCCCTCCACGATCTGAACGAAACACTTTCACTCGCTGACCGGTATGGGTAAGGGCATAATTGGCAAACTTCTTATAGAACTCGAAAGTTTCATCTTTACTTTTCATCGGATAGACAACGCTCCAGTTGGAGTAATCATCGATGAATGTGACAAAGTATCTCGCACCACCTAATGACTGTGTTTGGAGTGGGCCACAGACGTCCGAATGGACTAAGTCTAGCAGCTGCTTTGCCCTACCTCCTGAGCGATGTTTGGGAATTACAGCACGAGTTGCTTTTCCTACCACACAAGCATCGCATTTCACGGAATCACAGTCAGAAGATGAGCCAATATCTTTGGTATCATTTGAAGAAGAAAGATGAAGTCCACTTACCACGTTCTTGCGAGACATAGACAAGATTCCTTGAGTATGAACGTGCGCAAGTCTTTCGTGCCACGTCTTCAAGGAGGCTTTGTGTGCCGAATGAGTCATATCACACGTATCAAGCACGTAGAGCTCTCCTTCACTTGTCGCGGTTGCCACAGTACAGTCATTTTTCTTTACAGTACACTTGTCACGAACAAACTGAACATCAAGTCCATTGTCGACCATCTGGCGTACTGAAATTAGAGAAAAGGCAAAACTGGGAACGTGTAGCACATTGGTGAGCTTACAGGATTTTTCAATGCCGTTTACTGATAGCATCAAATGAACGTTTCCGACTCCAGCCACAATCGCACAAGCCTTGGTTCCCATCTCAACGCGGCTGTTCGAGACCTCACGGTAGTCTGTAAAGAGGCTTCTGTCAAACGTCATGTGCGCGGAGCACCCGGAATCTATAAGCCAGGTGTTAGAGGTTATTTTAACGTTAGACTTATCCGCTTTGTTCACCAGACAAATGTACTCCACCTCATTCACTTCCGAGCCATCTTTTTCTTGAGCGATCATTGCCGTTGGCTTCTGTAATTGCCTCCGCTGGAATCGTTCGGGTGGAGAAGGTCGCTTTCCATTGACATCCTTTCCCCAGCAACGGGAGGCGGTGTGTCCGGTGTGACCACAATTAGTGCACGTCAAGGAAGACTGGCGCCGTCCTTCGAAAACGTTCCCAATAAGGGCGGCACTTGAAGTCATCTGTCGCCTGGACGACTTCATCGAAGCTCGTTGTTCCTCTTGAAGTAGACGACTTTTGACATACTCCACTCCAAAGGAGTTGTCTTCAGATCCAAGAGCGTCCAGAGCAACAATGAGGCTGTGAAAACGCGGTGGAAGGCCGTTAAGCACTGCCATAGCCATCTCTTTGTCATCGATAACGACCCCCATAGACTTCAAGCGAGCCGCCAGGTGTCTCACACGTCCAATATACGGAAGCACCTTCTCATTTTCTAGCATACTGACAGTGTAAAACTCTCTACGAGCAGCCAACTTGTTCAGCAGCGTATGTCGCTCAAACACCTCTAGAATAGCATCCCACATACCTTTGGCAGTAACAGCATCTCTTACATGGTCCAAATGGTCATCAGAAAGAGACAGCCCTATAATTGCTCTGGCTTTTCGATCTCCCTGCTTCCAAGTCCTATACGTAGAAGAATTTTCATCAGCAGGGACGTTATCATCGGTAATGTACTGTTCTACATCGCGCAGTGCCAGAAGTAGCTGAATTTTCTGCTTCCACACATAAAAATTCGTATCCGTCAGCTTCTCTATCTTCATTGACCCTCCTCCTTGATCTTCTCCGCCACTCATTGCAAATAGGTTAGAGGTGCTTATGTTCTGTTCGAAGATCCCAAGCCGGGGACCGATAGTCCCTTGCAATGGCAAGCCCACCTCTATAAGAACACAGCACACGAAACTCTAAGCTAAATGCAAAGGCCGAGCACTCGCTTTTAACCAAAGTATAGGATCCCTTTTACTGCTGAGACAAAACTACTTTCAAGTGATCTTTCCCGTTCTCGTGGCGTTTCAGAACTTCGTGGGAGTCGAACACTCTATCACAAACAGTACACCTAGGGGTCTCCTTTCTGTTCGCTACTCTAGTCCTATGACCCTTAGAATGAACGTGATCGTAGAATGTCTTAGCACTATTGCAGCTAATCTGGCAGGTCTTGCAGTACCTCTTGTGCCTCGGCGGAACTCGCTTCTTCGCCTTCAGCTCCCTTTTCGCGACTCGATCGGCAAGCGCTTTGGCTTTCTTGGCCGAGAGTCGTTGAATTTTTCTAATTGGCGTCTGTGGAGGTACTGACCTGCGGGTGATCCTATATCCTTCCTGGGCGACAGAGAGGGCGAGCGTCGGCGGCGGTGGTGTTGTCGGTTCAATAACCTCGATCCTCTCCACACTTGACCTCCTCCCTGACGGTAAACCTCTGACCGATGGAGCCCTGGGCACTCGCGGCACCAGGGCTAATTCCGAGTCTAGCACAACCCCGCAGAAGCAGGCACAGATAGTGGAAGTGATCGTCAGTAACAGCTTTATGGAATTACAAGTCTTTAGACCAACCAAAAGGTGCAAAGAGAATCACTTCGATGTGCAAAGAAATGGAATTATTCAAATAACTTACCAGAAACGTGAGACATATTCAACAGGCTGAGACAAACAAAACGAAACAGGGCAACGACACAGGGCGACTTACGGGAATCAAAGACAGAGATAGCGTTGAACTGGGCCCATAACCTGATGATGAGTTGCGATAGGGAAGGCTGGTGGGAGAGAGGATGAAGCTGCGGGCTTAGCTACCCAGAATTTACTTGGTGCTCGAAAACTTCGACCTTAAGTACATTCTAAAACTACTCGCTACTTCATTTCCTCCATTTACAAAATCCCATAAACCAAACCATTTGGGCAAGTTGAAAGATATTGGCCCAGCAAAAACGTTCTTTGAGTCCATTTTCGAACTGCTTCCAAAGCTGCCAAATTTGCATAAAACAAACTGGCCCACTAGACACATGAATGCAGTGCCTTATTTCCGCAGCCTGTCGGCACCGAATTTGCTTGGGCCATAATAACGTACTCAAACCCTCATACAAATCATAGAATATGGTAAATGTTCTGAGATGCAGCCGGAGGGTGTAGCCAGGCACGTAAAAGTAACTAGAAACCTCATACATATTATAGAATCAAGAATCGCTTCCATAGTGCAGCCGGAGGATGCAGCCGGGTGCAGGGAATCACATAGGATCCTCATACACATTATAGAATCAGGAGTCACTTCCATAATGCAGCCGGAGGATGCAGCCGGGGCAGGGAATCATAACTAGGATCCTCATACACATTATAGAATCAAGAGTCGCTTCCATAATGCAGCCGGAGGATGCAGCCGGGTGCAGAATCATAACTAGGATCCTCATACACATTATAGAATCAAGAGTCGCTTCCATAATGCAGCCGGAGGATGCAGCCGGGTGCATAGAATCATAACTAGAATCCTCATACACATTATAGAATCAAGAGTCGCTTCCATAATGCAGCCGGAGGATGGAACCGACAGTGCAGTGGTGGAATGCAGTCGTGGATGCAGCCAGGGAGTGTAGTAGTGGAATGCAGCCGGCGGATGCAGCCGGCTATCTACTGTACGTTCAATCAACGGAGCGGTGTAATTATGACAACGATTCGCATAACCACCCCTTACTGTATGAATTCAAGTACAGTACGAAGTACAGTTCCACAACTGACAATAGTACAACACACGCTGCACCACTACCAATAGTTTCTACGCTTTCTGTACCACGTGTACATCGCATAACCAATGCCAACCTGTACACGTGTATATGTCTTATTCAGCACAGCTCCCGTACACTACATTCCTCACACCCTTACAGCACATTTCCCTACGTAAAGGGACCCCCTAAAAAACATTTTGACCTCTAAAATAGCTCATAAATAACCGTTATATCCCATACTGCCTTTGAACAACTAAAACCAGCCAAGGAACCTCTACAACACCTGACACGTGTACATCCTGGGCCAATAGAATTGCAGTATTGTCCCTGTCAGCGAATAGGATTAAAGCAGGCAATTCTTAGCCTAGGCATTATGGGCCAAGTTCCACTTGTCAACAATTGCAAAATTTGCATTTTTCGTCGACCCCTGAAAATGGCCTTTCGTCCCCGGCAACTTTGCTTTTCGGTAAATTTGGCATATATTTCCCTTCAGAAC